>CAUYQG010002932.1:0-23233 GCA_963574415.1 Tarsius wallacei
GTAGTTCCAGCTACTTGGAAGGCTGAGGCGGAAGGATCGCCGGAGCCCAGCGGGTCGAGGCTGTGGTGGCCGGGAGCGGCCGCTGCACTCCAGTCTGGGTGACAGAGTGAGACTCCAACTCAAAAAAAAAAAAAAAAAAAAAATACTGATTGTCTAACTCTGTTGTTCCTTCTGCATTTATTAGCTGACCCTCTTTTGTAAAATAATGCCCTATTTTGCTAGCTGGGGCTAATAGGCTAACTTAAAGCATCGTTCCTCCTGGAAAGGCAGGAAAAATGTCATTTCCTTTTAACCACCAATTATCCAATTTGTTGCTTCAAATGATGACAAGTGACTTCATCTTTTTGAGTATCATTATGGACACATGGATTTTTATAGATTTGGTATAATTGAATCAGCATAATCACTGTTTTCCTTAATATTCAAATTTTCACAATTTTTACCAAGTTTTTCATGTCCTTTTAAAATATAACTCTGGTATTAAAAAGCTTCCCAGACTCACTTTATACCTATTATGCCCCAGACTTGGAATTTGTTGATTCTCCAAGGATTTGTGGGGAATTATAAATGAATATCTGGACACTGTGAATGCTCATTATTATTAGCGGGCAACGTTGTTTCTAGGTCATTCAGCAGACAGATGCAGAGAGATGAAAGATAGACACATACATTCATATGGTAAAAATGATACATTCATACTGGTATTTCCAATTTATTTTAGAATCATGCCTCTACTTGTTTATTTGAGCTTATATCTGTCTTATTTTTCTTATACTGAAAAATCTAACAATATGAATACAATTATTTATTTGCTATACTCAATTGTATTTTTAAAAAGTAATTTCAGCCGGGCTGGGTGGCTCAGCCTGTAATCCCGCGCCTTTGGGAGGCTGAGGTGAGTGGATTGCCTGAGCCCGCGGGTTCGAGACCCGCCTGGGCAAGCAAGACCTCATCTCTACAATAAATAAAAAAAATTAGCTGGGCGTGATAGTGCGCGCCTGTAGTTCCAGCTACTTGGAAGGCTGAGGCGGAAGGATCGCCGGAGCCCAGCAGGTCGAGGCTGCGGTGGCCGGGAGCGGCCACTGCACTCCAGTCTGGGCGACAGAGTGAGACTCCAACTCAAAAAAAAAAATGACTCTTGGAGAGAGTCATTACACTTTTTTCTAGTGTGGGCAGGTCTTGTTCTTCTCTGCAATAGATAATGAGATAACGGGGAGTGGAAGCAGCTTCTCTGTAACTAAGTGGAGGCAAAAAGTTCAGGGAGACCTTGTGGCAAAAAGTCTTATTTTGAGGTGAATTTCCCTGCACTCCTCCACTTCTGATAATGGAGAAGGTGACTCTGGTAAATAGTGTTTACGTAGGCATCTGTGCTGTATTCAATTATATATTTCTGCATGCATTCTATATTTAACTGCATGTGTAATTGAGTAGCGGGAGATAGAAAATGCAAGAAGAAAGGGTAGCTGATAAAGTAGGCAGGAAACATAATATCAAAAGCATAAGAAGACAAAACCACAGGAAGGAGGGGAATTCCATCCTTTGAGACGAGAAGGAAGCTAGAAGGAAGTAAGAAAGAGAGAAAGAAAAAAAGCCAAAAGTTTTCACGTAGAGGAATGAGTAAAATGCCATCTATACAGAATGAGGGGTTTGGAGGCTTCAGTAAGCGGAAAAGAATTGGAAGAGGCATGTTGCGTGATGTTGGCAGGGAATAAAAATTTGTTTAGAACTACTGCCAAGCAGCAATGTCAGACCTGATGGGGAAGGAAAAAAATTCATTTCTAGGGAATCTGATCAAATTGTCTTATGATAGCTCTCCCACAGCTATCATTATGTCAAAGTAGAAGCAAGGGAATTTTATAGTGGAAACATTATAATGAACGGTGAGCAAGGATGCACTGATGGCAGTTGGCAGTCTGTCACTAATTACGGGTAAGTGCTTGGTTCTAAATTCCTCAATTTTACATAAGAACTTTCAAATGTATTCTCTATGAGGTTTTGAAAATGAGTATAGTGATAGGACAAATATGGTGAGGAAATCAAGTTTATAGGGGTGAGAGAAGGTAAGGAGAAGCTGATTCCAACTGATCGAACTCCACAGCTAAACCTTCAGACGCAAGAAGAATAAAGGACAAAAATATAGTCTATAAGCAAACAGATTCTGATAAGCATAACTTTAATGTGGACAGAGGTCCATTACATTGTCATAAACTAAACGTAAGTCACTAAAACAAACAAAAAAGTTATGAAATTCCTGGAAACATCATTTTCCAATTGCTAAGTATCCCAAAGGCACAATACTGACCAGGGATATTGGATACCATATATGTTTTGAATTTTTAGTGCTGGAAAGTTGAGATGTCACAGACTGTTGTCCAAAGCACAGAAAGCAAAACTCCCTTTGTGGGATTGATGTCAGGTGGTTGTAGTGGTTATGTTGGTTCTTGTCTTTGCTGCAGAAAGGAATTTTAGAGCAAGTCCAAAGTAAAGTTTTTAAGCAAAAATTTTTCATAAAGGAAAAACACTTTCAAAAAAGAACATGGTGGCTTAAAGAAAAGGACTCTTCCTTTCTTTTGACAAGAAATGTAATATAATATTACAACGATGATTAAGCAAACTATTCCATAAGCTAAGAGTGGTGTGTTGTAGCTCATAAGTTTTGATTACTGTCTCTCAACATTTTAAGGTCACAAGGACCTTCTAAACAATGAAAGTTATTACCTAAGTAAGTTTGGGCTTTACTCCTCCTCCTCCTTGTCCTTCTTCTTTAAAGAACATTGTGTTTTTTGTGTTTTGGGTAATTCTCTGTTGCTTCCATGACTTACTGCACTCATATTTTCACCCAACCCATAAGGTGGTTAGGTTCAACATGCCTGGTTAGTTGGGTGATGGTCATGTAACAGTAAGCAAGACATTTGAATATTTAACCTGTTCCTATCTAAATTAAACTTGCCTTAAACAACCCGTCTAACTACTTCTAAACTATGCCTACTTCTGGATGATCACATCTCCATACCCATTGTTACATCTTCTTCAGAGTCTAACACATTATATGGGGAACTCAAGAACATTAAAAAAATAATGATTACAGTGAAATGAACTTTGCTGGGTCCTTATATTGTATATCTTCTTAAATTCAGAGTTTTGCAATTTTACTGATTTTAAAGTTTAAAACGCTCCTTAATGAGCTAATCCTGTGTTTTATACTAACCACACCTACCTAGACTTTTGATAACTTTCTAACCTTGCTTAGAAGACCTTTCTTCTGATATCAACAGTTGATGAGTCGGACTCTAATACTATGCATTTATGAGAAAATGTATTCAGATATTTTTAGCAAATTCCAATGTTTTGGGAAGTTATAGGAGAGCAGTGATATTGCTACTACTACTAATACTATTGATAATAGTAATTTTGAATCCGTTCTATACAGTAAAGTATAATTATAAATGTTTTACCCATATTAACACAATTTAGTTCTGAAACCCTATGAGTGAAGGAATATTATTGCCCCATTTTACAGATGCACATAAAAAATAATTCATAGCCGGGCTCAGTGGCTCAGTCTGTAATCCCACGCCTTTGGGAGGCTGAGGTGAGTGGATTGCCTGAGACTGCGGGTTCGAGACCCACCTGGGCAACTTGGCGAGACCTCATCTCTACATAAATCAAAAATCAGCCTGGCATGGTAGCGCGTGCCTGTAGTTCCAGCTACTTGGAAGGCTGAGGTGGAAGGATTGCTGGAGCCCAGCAGGTCGAGGCTGCAGTGGCCGGAAGCGGCCACTGCACTCTAGTCTGAGAGACAGTGAGACTCCAACTCAAAAAATAATAATAATAATAATAATAATAATTCATGTACAAGGTCTGACAGTTAAGTTCGTGAACTCATCCTAGGAAAAAGTGCTACATACCTCACTGCTGAATATCACTACAGTTACCTTTGAAGTATCCCTCTTAGGAAACTGTACATTGAAGCCAGTGCCTAGTCCACCCATCAAAGCAGTATTGGAATTCTTTCTCTGGAATGGCCATCAGAGCTGTCATAGTATTACTCTTAATGTTCTGAATGTCATCAAAATGTCTTCCTTTATCTTCGAGTAAAGAAAAAAGTCATTGGGAGCTAGATCAGGTGAGCAGGGAGGATGTTCCAATACAGTTATTTGTTTACTGTCTAAAAACTACCTCACAGAAGTGCTGTGTGAGCTCGTACATTGTCATGATGCAAGAGCTCCTTCAGGGCCATTTTTGCACACATCTTTCTCATGAAAGATTTTCAGTTAAGATTTTCCTGTTTCTTTATTGATGCTTGTTTGGTCTGCTATGCTTTCTATAGTCAGCTGACAATTTTGATTCACAATTTGACAGATTTTTGCAATGTTCTTTTCAGTTCTGCTCATTACTGACTGTCCTGACCTCTTTTTATCAGTGACACTTTCTCTCCCTTTAGAAAAATGTTTAATCCATTTGTACACTGCTGTTTTCTTCTTGGCATTATCCCCATATGCTTGGGCTAACATGTCCCTGATTACATTTCCACTCTTGCTAAGTAAACAAATAACTGTACTGGAACAGAATTTTAATGTTTGTTCGCTGCTCTAATTCAAGCTCCGACATTCTCATGATGGTACACAAAAACATGCAATGACAATAATGAAAGTCACTCAGCAAGACACTGCCACATATCAACATGAACACAGTTGAGAGACACTGATATACTTAGGTCATGAAACCTTACCAAGTTGTTTGTACAGTGCTGCCAATGTAAGCGCATGGTGGCAAGTTCACGAACTTAATTGCCAGTCTGCATATGCATAGACTCCTTAATAGCTCAGGTTGCTTATTCTACTTTCTGCCTTTACCATGTGCCAAGTGATGGTGAAGGATAGACAGCTATATCCTCCTCTTTACAAATAGCCTTTTTATATTGCAATGAAATAAATATTTTGTGAATCTTTTCAGAAAATGTGTGAAGATAGTACAGAAAGCACTCATATATCTCTCATATATCTCTCATCCCTTTTCACTCATTGTTAACATCCTACATTAGTATAGTACAATTATCAGATCAAGTGAATCAACATTAATGCATTATTAACTAAAGTTTATACTTTATCTAGGTTTCCTTAATTTTTATCTAATTCATTTTTTCTGTTAAAAGATCCCAACCAGGATACCACATGACATTTGGTCAGAATGTCTCCTTAGGCACTTCTAAACGGTGACAATTTCTCAATCTTTCCTTGCTTTTTATGAACTTGACATTTTTGAGTAGTACTGCTCAGGTATTTTGTAGATTGAAGAATGTTTTTTGGATTTTGTGATGTTTTTCTCATCATCGTACTGGGATTAAGAATTTGGGGGAGGAACATCACAGAAGTAAAGTGCTGTTCTTATCATATTATCATCAAGTATATATAATATCAACGTAATTTATCACAGTTGATGTGGACAGTAATTTTTTTTTCCTGTGGTAGTATTTGTCATTTTCTCACTTTCAAAATTATTCTATTCTTTCCCTTTTCCTACTGTATCCTTTGAACTGAAATCACTGGGACACTCCACAGTTAAGGAGTTTGGGCTTCATACCACCTCCCAGAACTGAGAGTATATAAGCATATTTTTTAAACTCTATTATCTCCAATTTTACATGTTTACTTATTTGGTTATTTGTTTATACTAACATGAACTTGTGGATATTTGTATTTTGATTTATAGTACCACATTAGACATTATTTATTTTCAGGCTCAAATTGTTCCAGTTTTGGACATTGAGAATTCTATCACAGTTGACTCCTGTGTTCATTTGGTAGATAGTACTTTCACTGTTGTGTATTTCATGTCCACCTTTGAAGAAAGAATACACTTAATATGTTCTCTTAATTCTTATATCCCTACATAGAGGATAATTGTAGATTTCTGTTTTCTAGGTCAATAAAGAACAATTCACAAAGAAGCACTTTGACTGAATATTTGCTCTCATTTGATGCCTACTATAAGCGTTTAAATACTGCATTATTTTTCCATTTAGACCTCACAGTATGTGTGCTTTATAAGCACATAAACACTTAATGCTTGAACCTGCAAGCTTTTGCCTGCCATATTAAGAAATGTGTGAATTTAATAGAAAATGAACCTTAATTACACTGTCTTATATAGCAATAAAATTTGGCATTGTCTAATACTTGGTTAAATTTCCAATGCAATAATCTTCATAATGTGTCATTTAAAAATAATTTTAAATTATGCCTAATTTAAGTATAAACTGTCATACAGTAATAGATCTGCCCTTTGATATCACAGAATTTTATTTCAGACTATATTTATTATCATCTATTCATTATATTTTGCTATCAGAAATCATGTTATTATTTTTGCATCCATCTACAATTTATCAGTTCTAGTATTTATTAGTGTAATGTACTTGCAATCAAATCTCAAATTAGAATATATTTTTATTTGTTAAATTAAAAAAAATGAACAATGGGCTAAAATATTTTTTGTTAAAAATGACCACTCTGTTGACCTACAGAATATTCTGACTACACTCTTTTGATGCCATGATGATTATTATTTTTTGAGAGTTGTGGAGTCTCACTCTTGCCACCCAGGCTGGAGTGCAGCGGCCCACTCGTGGCCATCACAGCCTCCACCTGCTGGACTTAGGCCATTCTTCTGCCTCAGCCTTCCAAGTAGCTGGCACTACAGATGCACACCACCATGTCCAGCTAGTTTTTGTGATTTACTGTAGAGATGAGGTCTCACCAAGTTGCCCAGCTTGTCTTGAACCCGTGGGTTCAGGCAATCCTCTCACCTTGGCCTCCCAAAGTGCTGGGATTACAGGCTGAGCCACCATGCCCAGCCTCATGACTATTTTTACCATAGTATGTTGACCTTGTGGAGATTGGTATGTGTAAAACAGTAAGAACATGAGTTTCTTTTTGTAGTGCAACATTTTTTCTGGAGTAAGATCCATTAGATTGATTTAATTCTTTCACCAATCTTCTTTATAGTACATTTAATATATTTTCAGAATCAAATTGTAGATAGAGTCAAAACATCCTGATGCTTGTCATTCATTCAGTGACTATTTAATGAATTCTATGATTCGGGCATGGTATTGTTTGCTTGGGACACAGCAGTAAACAAGCACGGGAAGTGCCTATCTTATGATACTTGCATGTTCTCTATGCCAGTACTGTCCAGCAGAGAGATAATGCCCATCACAAATGTAAGCCAAATATGCAATTTTATATTTCCTAGTAGCCATGTTAAAAAAGTTTATAAATGGTGAAGTTAATTTTAATATCTTTTACTTAGCCCAGCATATCCAAAATATTACTTCTTATAATCATATAAGAAGTTATTAGAGATATTTTCATCCTTCTTTTTTAATGAGTATATTATTTTTGAGATCTGCTGTGTGTTTATACTTACAGCATGTCTCAGTTTAGACCAGCCATTGTTAAAGTGATTCCTAGCTCCATATGGCTGGTGGCTACTGTATTGGTCAGCATATTTCTATACTATAAATACCACGGTCAAGGATAATTCTAGGCAACTTAATTTAAACTTGGAAGATTTGAAAGCAGATATCTTTTATTCCAGTTCATAATAGAATTAGAAGTACAAATGTGAATATTTGATATTCTAACAAAAGATTTTTGTAAACTATTTTAAACATTAAATGTTTTTAAAATGAAGGCTGGCCATGGTGGCTAATGCCTATAATCTTGGAGGCCAAGGTAGGATGATTGCTTGAAGCCAGGAGTTCAAGACCAGCCTGGGGAACATAGGGAGAACCTGACACTACAAATATAAATATATATTTAAATATGTAACACATAGTTATATTTATCATATAAATATATAATTAAATATATGAGCTATGCATCAACATTTAATTCTACATATTTAATTGTTTAATTATACATAAAAAATTAAATGAGAGTAGGAGAAAATCTTTGTTATAAGCATTTATGGTTTCTGAACACAAATAACACCATTTCTAATTTGTTAAAGAAAAAAAGCAATTAAACATTCTCAGTATTACTCACAGAGACTGTGCAGAAGTAAATCTAGTTTTGAAGGTTCAAATTCATGGCTTTTCTCGGTAACTGAGTAGGCTGACATTCAATCCCATACATGGATTATTTATCCAGATAGCTTCCTCCCTCACTCAGTTCACTATTTTCCCCCCAGGGTATTATCTGTTATTTCTCTCTTTTCGGATTCTATCCTTGATCTACTCCTTAAATATATGGTCAGTTGCGTGCAACTTCCATTATTCTATAGGGTAAATGAATTCATGAGAGACAGTGGATGGACAAGTGGGAGCGGCAGGGCAAGGACTCATAAAAATATTTTGGACAAAATGTTTTGACCATAATACTTACTTTCAAAGCTTATGTTATGTTCTTTGACTTACTTTTGTCAGTTACAGCTGGAATGCTTTTGGTCTGTTCCCAAACTTCCAAATACGTTTAAAGATCACTAGCAAAAACAGATTTCTCCTTAAATACTGAGTAAATGTGTAAGTGTCTTCAAAAGTGATTATAATAAATATTAGATTAGTAGGTAATATTTAGAGTTTAATTCGTCCAAATGTATATGGCAATATTGCATGCAGTGAGTATAACAAATTAACATTTTGTCAAAAACATGTTTAACATTTTAATTTAAGTCTGCCACTCTCTGTGTATAAAACTTCTTCTTTTCTTCTTGCTTAACTACCTGATCGTGTTCGAGGGGAAGGGAGTGGCGGGTTTGGAGCTGATAGGGGTAAGGTCTTTGAATGGCCCTGTTTCTATTTCTAAGTGAATATAATCCTCTGAACTTCCTTTGTGACTTTTTCCTACCTGCATGATTAGACAACTGGCCCAAGATTTCTTTCCTTGTCTAAATACACTGAGAAAAAAAATTGTATTTTCTTCACAGATCTTGAATTTAATATCTTAAGGAGAAAATAGTTATCACTAGAATTTATTCTTAATTTCTGCTTTAAGCATGTCACCTTTGCCTGAACTTCAGGACAGAGGATGTTGTTTATTTTTTATTTTGGTCTGATTCTACCAATGTATAGCTACGTTTTCCTTGTTTATTCTGAATTTTACTTCTTAATCATAAGAGCTTAATTTATTAAGCAGAGATGTACTCAACTTAAATTTATCTGGAAGTAGGGAAAGAGAAGTCTTATGAAAATCAATACATAAATAAAACAGCAAAATATGAAAAACAAAAACAATACAAAAGAAAGAATATGTTATCCCATCACTCTCATGCATAGTGTTGAACTTTGTGGAAATCAATATCATAAAGTGGCTTCCATCTATAGCTTTTTAAATTGATTCCTGTATTCTGAGTCTGAACTGTAGGAAACAGTGAAGGGAATTTGAGATGCCCATGAACAAAGTCTGGCGTCGGCCGTGTTAGAATTTGCAAATGCAAATTCAGTGGGCTGAATGGTATTTTGGCAGATCTGACGTGTAAGACATGTCTTCCAGCACGAAGTATTTTACATGTAGGGGTCCTACACAAAGGTTTCAGAGCAAAGAAAAACTTTGAAATAACATTTTTAACAGAATACGTTTTCTGAAACTTGCACTTGCTTTTTATAACTAAAATATAAGAAAGGTAATTATACATATTATTTTTTCTATACCTTTATATTCTGAGCTACATCTTATCTAATGTTACATTTTAATTCACCTGCCAAATTATGCACCCATCTGTTTGTACCTTGATTCTTGAAACATTTTTGAAAGGGTTCACAGTTGCCATCATATGTGCTAGTAAGTGACATGCTATAATAACCACCTAAAATTCCTCAAGTGATTCAGTTCATTGTAACAAAATTTCCTTATTCAGTAAACTTTTTCAACTACAGTATTGAGATCTCAATGTTATGTCTTAATATCAAAGAAATTCAGAAAGAAGTAAAAGGCAGATTTCTAGTTTAAATTCCGAAGTGCCGCTTTAGTTCACTGGGCATTGAGCTTCAGATCCCCTTCTTACTCTTGTCTTTTTTTAAAAAATCTATAATATGGAAATGTTTCCTCTATTTTGAAATAAAATGTATTTAGTTTCTCAAGCTCTAAAAATTCCTGTTCCTCCCCTAGGTAAGTAATCTCCAAGGACTTGTACTCTGGTGCTGTGATTTATAAAGAAGATAGAATAACAAAAATGCTTTTTTTTTTTACATGATGCTCTTCTGGACTATCCCCAATAGCCAATATCAGTATGACAATAGACCTGAGTAAAACCTTTCTCCAAAAAAATATGGTGAAAATTTTAGAGATACACAAATGTAAAAGAATCATTGGCTGAATATCAATGTATTTATCACTAGTCTACAACATAAAATACTACATATGAAATTCAAACTCCATATGAATCTTTTCTTGATACCACTCCTCTCTCACCCTTCCCAGAGGTAACTACCATGTTGAAACTTGTGTGCCTTATGTATACATTTTTTTTACACATTTACTTCTAATACATGTAGTCCTTGGACACTCTGACCTACATCCTGCATGAGGGACTTCTTGAAGATGGCTTCCTGATGAATACCGCTGGTGTCTCAGCCAGAATGCTGATAAGTTCAACAGTACCCACACCTCTAGGCAGCTTTTAGCACTCCAGTAAGTAGTTTTCTGCTAAATAATATCAGCTTGTGCCACCTCAATTACTTTCTCTGCCATCTAGTAGGCTATAGTCATACACTCTAAAATGAGGTCTGAATCACAGCATTGGAGAGGCTGTGAAGGGTTCCTCTCCCAAATCTGCTGCTTCTTTAGTACTCTGCCTCAGCCTTGGGGGTACCAGTTCTCCCCACATCTGCCGCTCCTAGATTTTCTGGATTTGTCTTTATTTCCTTGGTAGCCACCCCTCTGTTGCTAGTGAATATTCTTTTATATTAAACATTCATTTTTCAAATTACTCTGTGGTTTCTATTTTCTGATTTTACCCTGAATGCTATGGTAGTTAAGTATATTTCCACTTTAGAACATTCCTCACAGTTTAATTATCTTAAGCCGAAACACATTAGATAGGGATCTACATGTATATGGATGTTTTCTTTCCTTTTCATTTTTTAAAAAAAATATAGTGTGATTCTACCAATATTTCTAAGGACAAAATGAGAGAAAATTCAATTTTCACTGAGTTAAAGATTGTTACCCTTTTGCCATGGCATTAAACACATTTATTTGTATTATATAAAACATTGGGTAATATGAGTACATAGATAATATACTTCAGTAGCTACTGAAGAATAGTGTTTCTGCAACTTGCTCCAAGTTTTGCATGCATTATATAGGGAGCTGGATATTAAATGGAATTTTGTTCTGATTTCCATTAGTATGATATCATATTGTTATCTCTTCTATGTAATTAATACAAATGTTGTCTCCAACAGTGGTCACTACCGTTTGTCCATCTTTACATTCATGAACGTAAAATTTGTGTTGAGAATGTGTGACATTTAAGTCTAGAAAGTCAATGGACTTTTTTGTTGGCTGTGTATGACTACCTATTATTATTATTGTGATTTGCTTTGTGGTTTAGGTGAAACTAATTATACAGTTGGAGTTGTATGGGAGATATTTTAAATAATTGTGGTCATAAGAGAAGGGCAAAAAATAAAAAAAAAAATCACATGGAGGCCAACACAGGCAGTCTGACAGTTATTTATGAAGATGTTAAAATGCAGATGTGTAGAGCTTGTGCCCTGACACAAAGTGACAAGGAGAGGTGTTCCTGGTGATTCAGAAGGAGTCATGCTAAGAGTTGCTGGCAATTTGAAAAGAAAACATGTATAATCACTAATTAGGATTAGCATTTGATTTAACCCTTGGTTTAGGGTTAAAGTTGGGCTTAATTTGTGAGAATCCAATACTTTGTGCCTGATGATCTAGGGAAATAGTAATTCTCTTGGTGAGAGGAAGTAGAATACAGGGGTAAAAAAACCTCGTTCTAGAACTCAGACTGCCTAGACTCAAATTTGCCTTTACTACTTTAATGGAACGATCTTGCTTTAGGTACTTAAGCTTTCTGTATTTCGATTTTCACCAACACCAATCAACGGGGCATGCTAATATTTTGCTTATCACAGGGTTATGTTTTTTAAGGAGTACTAAGTAGCAAAGCATGAAAGCTGCTTTGAACAATGGATATAACGAACAACATACGTGTATGATATTTTCATCATTGTCAGTGATAACAGAATTTATCAGAAATCAGTGCTTTAGGCATCTTCTAATAAACAGTTTCTATCTTAGCATATTTTAATCTAGGTGAGAATACCTAAAGAAAATTATCTTGTCATTAAACTGACTTGAGAATAAAACAATTTGGTCTCTGAATGAAAAAAGAATGAAAATATTTATTGAAAAAAAGAGAGCTTATTTTTTGCAATGGCAGATATTCAGCATCGGGAGACGCATTGCAGCTGGAATGTAGGGAGGGAAATAAGGACAGAGTAGTGACCTGACTTAGTTGTATGACAGGATCAGCACATACCAGACAAGCCTCTACATTTAATTGTACAATTGTGGCCTGTTGTTCTATTCTGGGCTATCTTCCCTTGGCTTTTCCTAATACAGTCAAAGAGACTAACTTGACCAATTAAGATCGTTCCACTTAAGACTGTTCTAAGTTTTAGCAGTGACTGTCAATGTTACTATATTTAATGATTCTACATTACCTGGAATGACATAAGCCTGAGGGTTCCTTGTGTTTTTGGCTTGCCTATAGTTCATAATAGCAGTTGGTACAACAATGTGCCTGGTATCAGAATATCTTATTATTTTCTTTTTCTTTTCCCCCTGGGGTCAAGATCTCATACTGTAACCCAGGCTGGAATGCAGTGGCACGATCATGGCTCACCTTAGACCCAATCTCCTGAGCTCAAGAGATTCTTCCACCTCAGCCTCCCAAGTAGCTTGGACTATAGGTGTGTGCCACCATGCTTATTATGATTTTTCCTAGAGACAAGATCTCACTATGTTGCCTGTGCTAGTCTTGAACTCCTGGGGCTCAAGCACTCTGCCTCAGCCTCCCAAAGTTCTGGGATTACAGGCATGAGCCACTGAGCTTGGCCTTTCATTGTTTTTTGTTGTTGTTGTTGTTGTTTTTGAGTTGGAGTCTTACTCTAACATCCAGGCTGGAGTGCAGTGGCATGCTCGTGGCCTCCGCAGCCTCAACCTGCTGGACTCAGGTGATGCTTCTTCCTCAGTCTTCCATGTAACTGGAATTTCAGGCATATGCCACGATGCCCAGCTAATTTTTTGATTTATTGTAGAAATGAGGTCTCGCCAAGTTGCCCAGGCTGGTCTCAAACCCGTGGGCTCAGGCAATCCTCTCACCTCAGTCTCCCAAAGTAGTGGGTTTATAGGCATGAGCCACTGCACCTGGCCTGTTTAAAAAAATTTTTTTCTGCAAGGATAGTGGTATTGTTTTATTATCTATCAATCAACCAATCTATCTATCTATCTACCTACCTATATCTATCTATCATCTTCCTACCCAGCTAGTAACTGTAAGGAGTATGGGTAATAAGAGACAAGTGTCACATCACACAAGAGGGAATTTTTTCCTCAAAACCTCCATGAAGCTGGACAAACTGTCATGACACTCAGTTTCAGGATTTACCCAGAAAGTATCACTTTCCATATTTCTTTACCTCAACTCTAACAATGGGGGGGAAAAAGAGCAAAACAACAACATTAGTATTTACTTTATCATTAAAATTGTATGTCCCTAAAAATTAGTTCGTTTTTCTGGAGCTAATCTACCAAAAGAATCTGAAGAAAGATTAGCTAAAATGAGATAATTAAACTTGCCCTTTTGGAATTAAGTCAATAGGTTTATCCAGTACCAGGTAGACAAGGCAACAATTGGAAACAAACTAAACACCCCAACACAGATCACTGATAAAATATATAATAGATTCATATGTATAGAGTCCTGAATAGTCATAGGTGAACAGAATATTTAATGGGATAGAGAAATACTTCCACATTGTTATAGTCTAAAAATCCAGAAAGTGAAATTTTATATACAATATACTTTTTCTCCTCTGCCCCCCATGTGCACACACACAAATTCCCAAACATATACAAAATTATACAAGTGGGGACCCCCAATAAAAAAGAAATTATTTTTTGGAGGACAGGCCCCTTGTAGCACAACCTTGCCCTGCTAGGTATGTGCTCTAGAATCCATTGGCATCAGTGTACCAGCTAAGATTGTTGTGAGAGGCTTCATTCAGCTTCAGTGAATATATTTTTGGAGATTCTTTCACTGCATTTGCCTACTTATGATGGATGAATTGCAAGCGCACCTGCCCAACCTGTGCGTAGTTAGCAGTTTTTGACGGCATGACCCCCATGTCCTACCCTCCATATTCACCCGATCTCACCCAGGGTGACATTTTCTTTTGTCTCCCTGGATGAAAAAAGCCCTCAAAGAAAATGTTTTGCAGATGTGGAAGAAGTGAAACGAAAAACGGCAGAGTTCAAAAACTGTTTTGAGCAGTGGAAAAGACATCACAGTAGATATATTGCATTAAAGGGTGACTGAAGGTTGAAGGTGACTGAAGTTTAAACATGTAGGAATAAACACATAATATTTTGTAATACATTTTGTGTATTTTGCGGGTCCCCCTTCATATACATATACAAATTTTTACAGTCTTAGAAAAAAAGACTGAAATGAGTATGGGATAATGTTTTTTCACTTTTTTTTTTAAAGGACACTTTTTTTGTCTTTTTCTTTATTTTTCATTTTTCCCCAGTGAATGTGCATTATGTTATGATGAGAAGAAATGTTAATTTAAAAATAATATAATCAAGTCCTCCTATTAAGTACTTTTCTGTGTGACAAAGCCAAACAGGGTCTATATCCTAAAGAATCATCCAATTTAGCAGCAAATTGAAATGCTTCATTCAAAGTGTAATGAGTTTTTTTGCAACATATAAATATACATGGTAAAGGACCACAGCAGAAGATCTATTAATAATCTAGCTGGAAAAGCCATCTTTGGGAAAGACATCTTTGAGCTAAGAGGTAAGTTTAGATGGATTAGCTTTGTGTGGAGAGAAGTTAGTATGAATGCTCTGGAAGAGTATTTTGGCCAGGGAAATAACATAGGTAAAGATCCAAGGTAGAAAGAAGCATGATAAACTGACCAAGGAGCAAGGGAGACGAAGACGTGTATAACATAAGACTGGATGTGTTTGCAGGCGCCAGTTCCATAGGAGGTATAAACTTATGAATGGTATTGGACTTTCAGCGTTAGAGAAGCCATCAAAAATTGTAAAAGCATGACATAACCAGATTTGCAATTTTAGTTGATCCTGTGGACTACTGAGTAGAGAACAAAATCTAAAGGACGAGAGTCAAGTCTGAGAAACTAGTTAGGAGATTTATGTCAGTAACCCAGGCAAGAAAACTCTAATGACTTGAATTAAGAAAATAGTGACAGTGGATTTTTAAAAAAGGGAAAATCAAGAGAGACTCAGTAGACAGATCTAGAGTGTGGTGCGAGGAAGAAACAAGAGGCAACAATGATTTCCAGGATTCTGGCTTCAGCGTAGAGAAAGAGGCACGGCCTTTGCAACAGCAACAAACTCAATATAAAAGGAAGAAAAATGTTCTTAAGCCACTATTACAAGTAGACAGTCAAGTTTCAAGTAATTTCTGGAACCACATTCCAAACGGTAATCCAGGACAAATTACAATATTTGAGAGACCTGGATCAATGACACCGAGCCTAAATGCTGTTTGAATGTTGTAAGAGTCAGCCAGTACCTAATGAGTTTCAACACAATTAAACATGGCAAAATTTCCTTTGGTTTCCATGATGATTCCAGTTCTAGAACTTCTTACGTTCAGCTGAGACCTTTGCTGTGACTGTACTACATTTCAACTTCTCGCCCTGCCCAGTCCTGCCACCTTAATGCTCTCTCCACAGGTGCTAATTCTGAGAGCTCTCCCCAGTACATTTCCTTCAGGCAGATCTCCATTTCAAAGTCTGCTTCCTGGGGAAACAAAAGTGCAGCATCATTACAGCAAGGCCTCATTTTCTGTCCCTTCCATCTGGGATGCAGGCAATACTTCTCAAGCGTATATCTGTGATTCTGCTGCTTATGTTCCAGTATTTGAAAACACTGGGCTTTAGACATGTAGTTGAGTATGTCGATCTTTCCTCAGAAGTTAATAGTGGATCTGTAAAATTGGTATTAAGGATTAACACGCTTTTCGACACTTAATTCCTTTATAATTGTGGCATTTAACTGTTGAATCCTATAATTGGTCTTTGGGCAATTTTGATAATACTCTAATCTTATTGAAGAAGTCAAATATGGTTCAAAAACAGGGATAACTATATCAAGATCTTCAGACGTGCCTCCAGTTACGGTGGTGGTAATTATATCAAAACTCATCTTGTCTTGTGCTGCTGATGTGTCAATTAACAACTAGATTTGCAAATTAAATCTCTTGAAATAAAAAAAAGGAATCTTAGAACAAAAACTGCTAGAGGTAATGCAATAGTGTCACAGAGGTTATTTACAGAGGTTTTTGCTTTGTTTTGTTTTTATCTTGTTTGCAAAGCAATGTTGCACCTGCTTTAGCTTCGATTCCTCATTCTCTTAAAGGCAACCAAGGGCCACCAGCTGTTTGTTTATATTTGATGTCAGGAACTGCTGGAAACTGGCAAGAGAAAAACTATGCTCATTTCCAAAAGAAAGTGATATCCATGTGTCACAGGGTTGTGAGTGGATGAAGGTATGATTTGAGGAAAGTAGCACTCTAAATATACAGTGTAATAGTTTTCATCTCTGGGCTTAAGATGCAAATGTTTTGTGAAGGAAAAATAAAATGGGAAGTTAAAAATGGAGAGTGTGGCTGGATGCAGTGGCTCATGCTTGTCATCCCAGCACTTTGGGAGGCTAAAGCAGGAGGATTGCTTGAGCCCAGGAGTTTGACATTAACTTAGGCAACATAGCAAAACACCATCTCTACAAATTAAAAAAAAAAATTAGCCAGGCATAGTGGTGCATGTCTGTAGTCTCAACTACTTGAGAAGCTGAGGAGAAAGGACTGTCTGAGCCCAGGAGATTGAGGCTGCAGTGTCACTGCACTCCAGCCTGGGTGATAGAGTGAGACCCTAACTCGAAAGAAAGAGAGAGAGAGAGCGACAGAGAGAGAAAGAGAAAGAGAGAGAGAGAGAGAGAAAGAGAGAGAGAAGGAAAAGAAGGAAGAAAGAAGGGACAAAGGAAGAAAGTAAGGAAAGAAAAAAAGAGAGAGAAAGAGAAAAAAAGGAAGGTGCGGGTATTGTGAATGACAGCTTTATGAACTTGACTTTCAGGTGAAACACAGATCTAAACACACTGAAGACATAGTCCTAGCTCCTAAGTCAGGGATCTTATTGTTCTCTAGAACTGGGCTAAGCAAAAGGCAGATTTTGTTGCACTCGTCCAGCAAAATAGCTACTGCATTGACAAGAACAATGAACACTCCACGATTACCATTTGATGAGCTCTACTAAATTTCTGCAACTCGGTTTCTGGGGTGTCTTTAACATGGCCTGAAGGGCAAAAAGTGCTAGAAGATTCTTCTATGCTTGTTCATTTGTTGTGTGGCCGAGGGCTGCTGCATCAAACAGAAAGCCACCTGAAAAAAATGAATAAGAGAGGTTAGATGTACAATTTAGAAACTTCACCTAAAATAAAGTGGCTTTCAATGTGTATCTGAAAACTTCTATTTTTATCATAAAGTATTTTAGTAGTTGTTCTATACACAGGGAAGTCTATATACTTTCTACCAACTTCCTCAAAATGGAGGCATAAAAAACAAAAATAAAATCAAGAAACGTACAAGCTGGGCTCGGTGGCTCAGCCTGTAATCCTGCGCCTTGGGAGGCTGAGGTGAGTGGATTGCCTGAGCCTGCGGGTTCGAGACCCGCCTGGGCAACTTGGTGAGACCTCATCTCTACAATAAATAAATAAAAAAAAAATTAGCCGGGTGTGGTAGCTCGCGCCTGTAGTTCCAGCTACGTGGAAGGCTGAGGTGGAAGGATTGCCGGAGCCCAGAGGGTCGAGGCTGCGGTGGCCGGGAGTGGCCACTGCACTCCAGTCTGGGCGACAGAGTGAGACTCCAACTCAAAAAAAAAAAAAAAAAAAAAAATTCTGCACAGTGTATTTTGGATAATTATGCAATTTTTCAGTTAACATAGAGAGGTACCCTACCTTATCAATAATAGCAGATGCAAAATAAAATAAAATAATATAAAATTGACCAAATACCTCTGTAGTGTATATTACAGTTTTAAGAGGTCAGTTTTTAAGAATCCTAGGTACTCCACCTGAGGTCTGAACAGAAAATCAGATGATAGACTTCGGAATTTGAACTCAATAACTGTTAAAAACTTAAATGAGAAGCATGGCTTAGATGTGAAGCCAAATGGATTTACTAACACACTCTAAACTGCATAATATATTTTATGTAGTCATAGGAAGCACTGTCCAAAAAACTTCTTACACACTAATCACGATTGAATAGATATGCACTTACTTTGCTGTTTCTCATCCAAAATCGATTATAATTATAGTTAAGTAACTTAAAAGAAGTAAACCAGAAGGATGATAGTGGACAAAAGATGGGCAACGTTTTTGAAGAGGGAAATTAGTTGGAAAACCTGTCATGATCAAGAAACAAAATATAAGCGACAACATAAGGAAAAAACTGGAGCAGATTTGTATCCACTGCAGTACTCTAAGTGGGCTCGGGAATTTGATATACTAGGTCCTTTCAGGGGTGTGAATAAGGAAGAAAATATAAGAACTGATTGTAAAACCATGAGTGTGCATAATAGGAATGGTTGTGAGGTTATTAGTGATCTTTGGAGTGAAAGATGCCAGTCAACACATGCAAAGGTTACAATGAAAGGAAATATTAAAGCCTACTCCCAAAGTGAGGCGTGACATTTCTGATCATTCCTGTAGGTTCATATGGTTTTCACCAACAAGCCAAGGATTCCAATGGGCCTGAGGGACTAGCAGACATGTGACAAAATCACTTGAGCATCTACTGATTCAGGAAGAAAAAGAAAGCCTTTTGCCAAGAGAACACTAAATAACACACAAGCATAAAAAAAGCATAGCGTCTCAGTGAACCTCCTATACAATTAGTGAACATTATAATGAAGTAGACTAGAAACATGTGAAGCTTTGGGGGTTTCTCTTAACATCCCATTGTCATGGACATTGAGGACATTATTCTCTTTCACATATATCTTAATTTAAAAGCTAAAATCTCTAAAGACTTTAAAAATATATAGGGAAAACCAGTGGGCAAAAGACATGAATAGACACTTCTCAAAAGAAGATATACGGGCAGCCAACAGACACATGAAAAATTGCTCAGCCTCACTCATCATCAGAAAAATGCAAATCAAAACCACAATGAGATATCACCTAACCCCAGTAAGAATAACCATCTTTAATAAAACAAACAGGCTGGGTTCGGTAGGCCAGTCTGTAATCTCAGCACTTTGGGAGGCCAAGGCGAGTGGATTGCCAGAGCCAGCGGGTTCGAGACCCACCTGGGCAACTTGGTGAGACCTCGTCTCTACAATAAATCAAAAATTAGCAGGGCATGGTAGCACGCACCTCTAGTTCCGGCTACTTGGAAGGCTGAGGCTGAAGGATCGCTGAAGCCCAGCAGTTCGAGGCTGCGGTGGCCGGGAGTGTGCCACTGCAGTGGGTGACAGAGTGAGACTCCAACTCAAAAAAACAAAAAATAAATTTAAAAAATAATAATAAATAAATAAAACAGATGCTGGCGAGGATGTGGAGAAAAAGGAATGCTTCTGCACTGCTGGTGGGAATGCAGACTAGTGCAACCTCTTTGGGAGACAGTGTGGTGATTTCTGAAAGAACTAGAAATTGACCTTCCATATGACCCAGCAATTCCCCTATTGGGAATATACCTGGAGGAACTCAAATAATTCTACAAAAAAGATACCTGTACACATATGTTTGTTGCAGTTCTATTCACAATAGCAAAAACATGGACCCAACCATGTTGTCCATCAAAGCTTAACTGGATTAAAAAAATGTGGTACATATACACAATGGAATATTAAGCAGCCATAAAGAAGGACAAGCATATGGACTGTGCAGCAACTTGGATGGATTTGGAGTCGATCATACTCAGTGATTTATCACGGAAACAAAAAACAGAGTACCATATGTTCTCACTCATAAGCAGACCTTGAAAAATTATCATAATGCTATAAGAAAGGGATTGGCAGTAGTGGAATCTGCCAGGGGATCGGGGGGTGGGATTGGCATTTGAGGGAAACTGCTGGGGGATTGAGGGGCACACCTCATCAACAAGGGTACCTGCATAATCAGCGTTTGCATACCTAGCCCTGAACCATACCACACATCTTTAAAATTAAATAAATAATTAAATTTTTTTAAAAGTCCTTTTGACTTTGGTTTAACATACATATGGAAAACCAGGCGTGACTGCATGCAATTGTAGTTGGAGCTACGCTGGAGACTGAGGCTTGAGACTAAGAGTTTGAGGCCAGCCTTGGCTACATGGTAATTCTTGGTTCTAAAAAATAGAGACAGAGAGAGAATCGGGAATGAGAGAGAGAGAGAGAGAGAGAGAGAGAGAGAGAGAGAGAGATTAAGAACCCCAAATCATACAAAGTCAAGTTTATGAACAATGAAATAAAGTACAGCTAAATTAATATTAAGAAAACCTTAAACACAACAATGTTAAATTTTAAAAAATGACATTCTATGATGTTACCAGAAGACATAATTCGTGGACACGCACACATTTAGATAATAAAAATTTTGGTAGGTATTTCATGCTCACTTAAATTTTGATACAACTCAATTTCCTTTCCTTTCATCTTATTTTATTATAGAGACATGGGGTAGAGGCAACGATTAACTACCTAAGTAGGCTGCACGCAGCTGATGTTTGGGCTTCTAACTGGCCATCATTTCCCATGGTAGTGGGCCAGTCACCCTTGTGTGGTAATGCGACCCCCACGCTCCTCCCTTTGTCCCTCCCCTAGCAATGTTCAGTGACTGCCGATCCCTCTCTTGTGCTAATGTGACGAACGTTCAGGGTCCACTTATGAGTGTGAACATGAGGTGTTCAGGTCTCTGTTTCTGTGAGAGTTCACTTAGTAGTATGGTCTCCAGCTTCACCTAATTTGCCACAAAGTCCATGATTTTGTTCTTTATGGCTGCATAATTCTCCTTCAGGTATATGTGTGACATTTTCTTTAGCCAGTCCACGTCAGAGTTTCAGTTCTTTTAGGAATCGCCACACTGCTTTTCATAGAGGTTGAACTAGCTTGCACTACCACCAGCACTGTAGAAGTATTCCCTTTTCTCCGCACCCACACCAGCATCTGTTTGTTTGTTTGCTTTTTGGTTTGTTATATTTTAAAATTGTGGAGGATTAAGATTCAGGATTGGGTAGATAAGTGGTCATCATACAGGTAAAGTTTGGACCTTCCTTTGCTTCCCATTTTGCCGGTTTGAGATCATATACTCTTATTGATGTTATGTGCCGCCTTCCTCCCAGACAGTGTTCCGCTACTACCAGTCCCCTCTCTTATTGTATTATGATTAATGTTCAAGGCCTGCTTATGAAGAGTTTTTTGACTTATTGATGATAGCCATCCTTACCAGAATTAGGTGGTGTCTCATTGTGGTTCTGATTTGCATTTCTCTGATGTTTAGAGAGGTTGAGCAGTTAGTTTTTCATTTGTCTGTTGGCTCCTTTTATGTCATTTTTAGAGAAGTGTCTGTTCATGTTCTTTGCCCAGTTTTTAATAAGGTTTTTTTTTTTTCCTTTTCCTTAGCTTGAGTTCCTTTGTAGATCCTGGATATTACACCTTTGTTCCATGCATAATTTGCTAATATTTTTCCCTATTCTGTGGGTTATCTCTTTATTCTCTTGATGGTTTCTTTTGCTGTGCAAAATCTTTTCAGTTTGATGAAGTCTCACTTGTCTATATTATCTTCTATGGCATTCACTTTTGGGGTTGGTCAAGAATCTGTTGCCTAATTTGGTATGCATAAATGTGTTTCCTACATTTTATTCCAGGATTCCTACAGTTTGATATTTAACATTTAGGCCTTTGATCCACTCTGAGTCGAGTTTTGTATGTGGTGATAGGTAGGGGTCCAGTTTCATTTTTCTGCCTGTGGTCTGCCAGTTTTCCCAGTACCATATGGTCCATCCCCCAGTGATTGTTACTGGTAGCTTTGTAGAAGATGAGTCGACTGAGAGACTGTGCTTTTGCTTCTGGAATCTATGTCTTCTTCCACTGGTCTATATACTTATTCCAGTACCGATACCAGGTTGTTTTGGTGACTGTAGCCTTATAATAAAGATTAGTCTGGAAGCATGATACCTCCTGCTTTGTTCCTTTTGCTGAGGATTGCTTGGGCTATTCATGCTTTTTTTTAATACATGAATTTCTGTGTGGTTGCTTCTAGGTCTGAGAAAAATGATGTCGGTAATTTGATGGGTATTGCACTGAATCTATAGAATGCTTTTATAAGGATGTACATCTTGACAATATTAGTTCTTCCAATTCATGAGCATAGGATGTTTTTTCATTTGTTGTGTCATCTTTGATTTCTTTCAGCAGCATTTTGTATTTCTCGTTGCTTGTTGTAAAGGTCTTTCACTTCTCTGGTTAGGTAGATGCCAGGGTATTTCTTTCTCTCTCTTTTTTTTTTTGTAGTTATTATGAATGAAATTGTGCTTTTTATTTGTTTCTCTGCCTGCTTGTTGCTGGTGTATAGAAATGCAACTGTCTTTTGCATGTCAATTTTGTAAACTTAGACTACAAAAGTTCTTTGTAAGTGTGAGAAGGCTTTTGATAGACTCTTTAGGGTTTTCAATGCATAGAATTATATCATCCACAAAGAGGGATAGCTTATCTTTCTGTTTTCCTATTTGGTTACCCCTGATTTCCTTATTTTGCCTGATTGCTCTGGCTGGGACTTCCAGAACTATGTAGAAAGGGAGAGAGAGAAAGAGAAAGTATAAATAAACACAATTAGAAACACAAAAGGCAAAGTCACAACTAACCCTAAAGAGTCTATCAAAAGCCTTCTCACACTTACAAAGAACTTTTGTAGTCTAAGTTTACAAAATTGACATGCAAAAGACAGTTGCATTTCTATAC
>CAUYQG010002935.1:0-20707 GCA_963574415.1 Tarsius wallacei
GTAGCGCATGCCTGTAGTTCCAGCTACTTGGAAGGCTGAGGCGGAAGGATCGCCGGAGCCCAGCAGGTCGAAGCTGCGGTGGCCGGGAGCGGCCACTGCACTCCAGTCTGGGCGACAGAGTGAGACTCCAACTCAAAAAAAATAAAATAAAATAAAATAAAACGGCCACCAAGTGTTGTCATGAAGTGATGTCTAGTGCTCCTGAGTACAAGAAGTTTGTGCTATGTTTTAGGTAACAGTCATCCAGGGCCAGGTGAAGTGGCTCAAGCCTGTAATCCTAGCATTTTAGTAAGTCAAGGTGAGGGGATTGCCTGAGCCCACAGGTTTGAGAACAGCCTGGGCAACTTGGCAAAACCTCATCTCTACAGTAAATCAAAAAAATTAGCCAGGCGTGGTAGCACACGCCTGTAGTTCCAGCTACTTGGAAGGCTGAGGCAGAAGGATAGCTGGAGCCCAGGAGGTTGACGCTGGGGTGGCCGTGAGTGTGCCACTGCACTCCAGCCTGGGCAACAGAGTGAGACTCCAACTCAAAAAAATAAATAAATACAAATTAAAGTGTAATCGTGAATTGAAAGTAGCTATAATCCCAGTAGAAAAACATGTGTTTCTAAGGTTGAATTTCAAGAAATTATATATCATAATGTAGCATCAGTCTGAGAAATCTAAAGGTTTCTATCTAAAGACAGATTCCCAAAGGAGAGGGTCCCAGTAAAAAAATAGAACTCGGCATCCCAATCAGTTATGTGGACATGTCAACTGCTGCCAAATGAGATTCTAAAGAGATACGTGGAGGAACCATCACCAAAACAATCCCTGAAGTTCTCAGACCCTATCCACGCATGGTAAAAAGCTGCTTGTGAACTGGCAGCTGTGGTTCCAGCTCCCCCACAAGATGCAAGGGCTCTTTCCTTACCTGTGACCAGAGGATTCTGTCTGAGGTAACTTGGAAGGACAAGCCCAAAGAAGATGGAAAATCCAAGCACAAAAAGGTTCCGGGAAGAATTTAAGTCAATGAATTGCAGGTTGGAGAGGCCAACAGCTGTGATCATTCCTGGAGAGAAAAACGCCAAAGTACAGCATGGAAGTTGAAGGCAAGCTCCATAGCCCTTTCTCCGCCTAGCAAAAACAAGTCTAATGCAGTGACAGGAAGGGGAAGGATGGAGTCAGAATGTGGCCACCCTGGCCACTGATCCAAATGACCCTCCATCCAAACACTGCACGTTTTCTTTAGATCACATAGCAAACTAAGGACAACTGTTCCCATTCTATGTAAACATTTCGATTAAATTGGGAAACCCACCCAAATATCTGGTGCGTGTCTCTGATGACTACAAATGAATGGCACAGAGATCAAATCCATTAAAAACAGTCTGTTTTAAATGGCCCGTTCAGAGGGGGAGGTATTTGAGTTAAATCAGTTGGAAATACTTAGGAGACTAAATTTGATACAAACTTTTGTAGCCTAACTATTTCTATTGTTGGCTCTATCTTTAACACAAATTCAACTCAGAGTGATGTAAGTTTTTATTTTTTGAAAGCATATCCTTTTGTTTTTTAAAACATAAATGTATCATCACCTTCTTACTGAAGGTAGTCATCAAAAACACACCATGATCCCATTAAAAAGGAACCAAAGTGAAGAAAGGAGTCAAAGAGGAGGGGAGTTTTACCGAAAAGTGTGCAGAAGAGGGCTCCGAGCACAGGGTCTGGGACAGAGGCGAAAAGGGCGCTGAACTTTCCGACCATGCCTAGGGCCAGCATGAGGGCTGCCCCACATTGGATCACCCGGCGGCTGCCAACCTGGGGACACAGAGAGATGGGAGGCTCATCTGCTGACCCAGGGCCTGGAGCAACATGAGCAAATGTGATGGAGTCTTCAGGCAAAACTTGGAATACTCTAAACTTTCCCTTACGGGGTGGACCTTATTGCATACTCACTACAGATACTATGAAGACACTAGAGTCGTGATTCCCATGGCTTTCCCTACTCGTCCTCAGCTGACTCTCCTGCCTCCTCACCTTAACTGTGGGTGGCCCTGAGATCACCCTTTACTTCTCCATGCCCTGGGGGATGCCCCCTGTGCCCAAGTCCCAGGTCTTCAACACCCTCACAGGGTCACGGGCAGGGACAACCTGCTGTGTTTCAATTGCAAAGGTTACACTTCGCCCCTGCCTCTCCCTGGGCTTCTGGCACCATGACTCACCAACAGGACCCTCCCCAAAGCCCATCAGCCTCAGCTCCATCTTCCCCACACTCTAAATCAGACCAAACCTCCGAACAGCTCAGGAAACTCCCCTCCTCATGGCATCCTGCCCGTGAGAGGTGGCACAGCACCAGGGCCAAAGGGTGAGGACTTGGAGCCCAGCTGCTGGATTGACTCCTCGCCCTGCCTCTGTGACTATGCAAGACACTTAGCCTCTTGAGGTCTTAGAAGCCTTATCTCCGTCACTGACAAGCCGTGTGTTTTTGCTCTGCTTTGAGGATTAAATGGGACATGCATAAAATAGTTTGGGGCTAGCTGGCAAGCATTGAGACATCTGACAGCCTCTCGCCTGGGCCTGCTGCCTCTGGCCTTCCTGGCGCCACTCATCTCTATGCTGCCACAGTGCAACCTTTCTAAGACTCGGATTTGGGAAGGTCAGCCCCCTGCTTTAATCCTCTGGTACTCACAAAATAAAACCACTTCTTAGGCTCTTCCCACCAAAGCCATGCTCTCCAGCTGTTCTTCCTGCATCCCAGCCCTGGTCAGGCTGGGGTCTCACGCCCGCTCAAAGGCATGCCAGGTCTGCCTGGGCCTACCTACATGAATATCCTTCCTGGTGGCCCCCTCCCGGCCAGATCCCAGACACATCCTTTGAAACACTGTCCAAATGCTACCTCCTCTGAAAAGCCTTCCTGGATACCCTGACTTGTCCCTGACTCTGGGTATCTATAGCCCGACGTAGGACAACACTCACATGGCCTCATCCCCTCTGTTACAACCAATCTCTGGCGCCCGGCAGCTCCTGTCCAGCCTGCTACCACCCAGACAGTGGGAGGTGGAGCTGGCATCTGGCTCAAGAACCCTGCACTGCTGGCCCAGACTCCGTGCTGCGTCTTCCAGGAAAACACCCTGAGGATGTAAACTGGATAAAGGAGGTACTAGAAATATTTGGGGAACTGTCCACAGGGCTTTACATATAATCTGTGGACAGAAAATGGCTACTTCAACTTAAATTAAGTAAAATGAAGGCCAGGGGTGGTAGCTTATGCCTGTAATCCCAGCACTTTGAGAGGCTGAGGCGGGAGAATGCTAGAACCCAGGAGTTCAAGACCAACCTAGGCAACATAGTGAGACCTCGCCTCTACAAAAAGTGTTTTAAAAAAAAATATTAGCCAGGTGTGGTGGCACACACCTGTAGTCCCAGGTACTCGAGAAGCGAGATTGAAGGACTCTGTCTCCCAACCTCAGGAGATAGAGTGAGACCTCCTACTCACATAAATACATGCATACATACATATATACATAAAATGAAATGAAATGAGAGGAAATGTTAAATGCACTTCCTCACATGCACTGACCACATGTCAAGTGTTCACTAGCTACATGTGGCTAGTGTGGCCATGTGGAACCACACATGTGTGGGATGTTTTGACTGCTGCCCAGAACTCTCGCAGGACCCCAGGGTCAGTTGGTTAGGCTTCAGAGCTTGATCTTCTACCTTGTACATAAGAGATAGCTGTCCAGTTGGACTGTCACTGTCTAGCTGGACTGCTCTACCCCATAGATGGCAGGGGAGCTATGGAAAAGGTCACTTAAGCCTTTGTGCTTGGCTGCTACCACATGGTAAGGAAGGTTTTCATTTATAAATGGTTCCATTTTCAGCAAACATTTTGTCTATATGCCCGGAAGTTAGGTGACTACCACTTAATGTTAGAGTGGTATAGGTGAATATAAAGATGAGTATGTCTCTATAAGCTTGTGACCTAGTAATTGCACTGTTATATTGTTCCACTGTGTGGAAGCCCAGCATCAGAGAAGAGAAAATATGGAGAATTGGGAAGGGCTGACCTTGAGGGGTAAGAATTCATGGAGGAAGAGTATCCAGGCAGACGGAACAACCTATGCAAAGATTCTCAGCAGGGTCAGGTAGATCTGTGAGATAAGAGGTGGGAGGGGCCAGGCTGGCTCCAGGGATGCCAAGATTAAATCTTACATTAAAACCAGGCCTACAAGACCACTCTACCTTCTGTGCAACAAATACCAACTGAGTACCTTTTATATGCTTTTGCTTTTTTTTTTTGAGTTGGAGTCTCACTCTGTCACCCAGACTGGAGTGCAGTGGCCGCTCCCGGCCACCACAGCCTCGACCTGCTGGGCTCCGGCTATCCTTCCGCCTCAGCCTTCCAAGTAGCAGGAACTATAGGCGCTCGCTACCACGCCTGGCTAATTTTTTTGATTTACTGTAGAGATGAGGTCTCACCAAGTTGCCCAGGTGGGTCTCGAACCCGCGGGCTCAGGCAATTCACTCACCTCGGCCTCCCAAGGCGCGGGATTACAGGCTGAGCCACTGAGCCCGGCTGCTTTTGCTTTAAACACCAGAGACAGAGCCCTAAAATCCCTGCCCTCCTGGTGCTTAGCAACTCAGGCCCTTTGTGTCTTCTCTCCTGGGGCACATTCCCTGGAATCTCCTCTGCACCTCCTTCCTGAACTGTGGCTCTGCCTCTAGGACCTTCGAAAAATAGATGCCGAATTTCTGGTGATCCAAAGTCTTCAACAGTGGTGTGGAATGCAGCAAAGAGAAACCACCTCTCGATACCACCAAAGCCAGGGAGATGGTACTTATTCTGTTCCTAGAAATAAACGAATGACTAAACAGCTACAGTGATGACACCCATAGCTTACTGTGTACCTGCTACAGGCCTTTGCTACAATAGCTTGCAACCTTACTTTATAGAAAAAGGGCACAGAGACCCTTGTTCTGTGAGTTCAGAGGCAGCTGAACTTGTCACACTGCAACAAAGTGATGGAGCCAGGGCTGAAATCCAAAGTAGTCACCTTTCCTCCATGTCATGCTGCCCCTCACTATAGGACAGATGTTGGAACACACTCAGCAGATAAGTCCCACACATGAAATCCATCTCCTTAGAACTTCAGAACACACTGCGGGGTAGGTAACCACTTCTCTTGATCAATTAGGTCAGAAATTCCATGTACAGAGAATGCAATTACTGAAGAAAGGATAGCAAATGTTAGAGGCACCAGGAAAGGGAGGCAGATTTTCTGGAAGAGATGCAGCTCGTTCTTTTAAAAAATTGGTATAAATCCTTGTTCTATATGCCCTGGAAGTTTGGTACAGTGGCCCAGACCAGTGCTTCGCAATAGAACTTTCTACAATAATGGAAATGTTATTTGTCTGTGCTGCCCATTGGCAGTCATTAAGTCACATGTGACTGCTAAGCCCTTGAAATGTGGCTACTGCCACTGGGACACATTGGCTCACATTTATAATTTTAGCAATTTGGGAGGCCTGCTTGAGCCCAGGAGTTCGAGACCAGTCTTGGCAATGTAGAGAGACCTTGTCTCTACAAAAAAATGAAAAAATTAGCTGGGTATGATGGCACACACTTGTAGTCCCAGCTACTTGGGAGGCTGAGGCAGAAAGATCACCTGAGCCCTGGAGATTGAGGCTGTGGTGAGCCATGATTATGCCACTGTACGCTAGCCCAGGTAACATAGTGAGATCCCCGACCAAAAAAACACAAAAAAACAAAAACAAAAAAACCCCCCAAACAACACACACACACACACACATAACAACACAAAACAAACAAACAAAAAACAGACTCAAACTGAAACAGCCATCTGTGACTACTGACTACTGTATTGGACAGCATAGACCTAGATCTGGAACCACAGGATTTCAGGGCTGAGTTCTACTCAGACGAAAGACTTGTCCCGAGTGCTTTGACTGATGAAGGGCAGGACACAGCCCAGAACCCAGAACCCATACCAGGCGGAGGTCTTCCCATCAGTTGCATGGCTCAGGCCACAGAGAAATAGCTGCTGCAAGCTACACGTCCCCACTCCAAGACAGCTGTGTGAATGGCCTTGATTATATCATTTATCTTGTGGAATCAGGTCTCATGATTCAGGCTAATACAAATCCAATTCCAGGGCTGCCACAGTCCCTGATTGGATGCCTCTGTGTCTCAAGGGAGGGGCACCAGTGGTGGATCCAAAGGGTTGTAGAGGAAACATCAACTAGCTCATTAAGACAGGCTGCTGGCCAGGCTTGGTGGCTCAGCCTGTAATACCAGCATTTTGGGAGGCCAAGGAGAATAGATTGCCTGAGCCCGCGGGTTCAAGACCCACCTGGGCAACTTGGCTAGACCTCGTCTCTACAATAAATAAATAAATAATTGGCTGGGCGTGGTAGCGCACACCTGTAGGTCCAGTTACTTGGAAGGCTGAGGTGGAAGGATCGCTGGAGCCCAGCAGGTTAAGGCTGCAGTGGTGGGGAGCATGCCACTACACTCCAGTCTGGGTGACAGAGTGAGATGCCAACTCAAAAAAAAAAGGCTGCCAAGGCAAGATGAATATTCCCCAAACGACCTTGGTCATGTTACAGGATGATATGTTTTAAAGGGGTGCAGAAAGAAGGCTTGTAAAATGGTTTTTCCCTAAGAGTCCCTTCACCTACAACAATTTCACTACTCTAGTTCCCAAGTGTCCTTGGATGGGTTCCAGGACCACCAGCCCCCTCTCTCAGACACCAACATCCTCAGCTGCTCAAGTCCCCAATATAAACTGGTACAGTATTTGCATACATCCTACATCCATCCTCTCCTGTATGTTAAATCATCTCTATGTTACTTATGATACTTAATACAATGTAACTGCTCTGTAAACAGTTGTCATACAGCATTGTTTACAAGATAATGACAAGGAAAAAAAGAGTTTGTAAGTGTTCAGTAGAAACAATTTTTTTAAGAATATATTTTATCTGAAGTTGGTATAAACCATGGATGTGGATCCCCCAGCTACAGAAATCATGAATACAGAAGGCTGACAGAGTCTTACTCGGGATTGGTCACATGCCTACAGACTCATAGCAGCACACTGGCTAGAAAGTAGCATGTCTGGAGCTATCTCCCTATGCCCAGCACCTGCTTCTCACCATAGGCAGTGAGGGGGAGAAGCGCCCCTCAGATGGCCTTCCCTTGTATGCCCCTTGCCAAAAGCAACAGGCAGATGGAGCCATATGCACATGTGAAGCTGAGGCCTGGCACGGTCCTGCCAACATAGGGAAGCAACAAACAATGGCAGGCATGCGCGTGCGTGCCTGTGCCACTCCCTCTCAACTGGATTTGCAAGCAAGATGAATCAAACTTAATTATTTGGTGTTTGATTTCTTTTTATCTGGTTATAGAAGCTTACATGGCATGGGGGTTCTTTGGAAATCCACCCACTCACTCCCAATTTTACAGAGACCAAACAGTTCCAGAAGGCTTCTGGGCTCACCCCCAAGTTCTCAGGTGAGGGAGACCTGTGACTCACATAGGCCACTGAGGATGTGAACCAGTTTTAACTGTCTCCAGTTGCACAACACACAGGGCAGGTGGTGGGTGAAGCTGCCTCCTACCTCAGTGCCCTGGGGGAAGCAGTTACTCTTTGGCCTAAGTCAGGGACAATAAAGTTTATAGAAATATAAAATGGAATATAAAGTAATAAAGTTGAAAGCCTGGGAGCAGGCTCCTTCTTATGAAAGGTGAATTTTGGAGCAAGGAGGCCCCAGATTTATATGCCTGAGTGTGGGGGGTAGGCGGATGGGAGGTGAGGCCAGTGGGTAGGGCTCTGGGTCTCCACCCTGCTTCTACCTTAGTGACCCACTGTGGCCTGATGTGACTCCATATCAGATTTTATTTGAAAGAGAAGGATCTTGCCGCTAAGGTTGGAAAACTATGTGAATTCTTTAATGTAAGTCTGGTTTTTTTTCCTGGAGTGGTATCATCTCTCATCCAAAACCAGGGACACCTCTTGGTTGGTCTCCCCTTTCTATCTCCTCCCCCATACCACATGGCCTATTGTCATTTCACTACTCTAGTTCCCAAGTGTCTCAAGGGAGGGGCACCAGTGATCCTTTAATTTTAAAGTGATCCTTTAATTTTTTTTTTTTGAGTTGGAGTCTCACTCCGTCGCCCAGACTGGAGTGCAGTGGCCGCTCCCGGCCACCGCAGCCTCGACCTGCTAGGCTCCGGCGATCCTTCCACCTCAGCCTTCCAAGTAGCTGGAACTACAGGCGCGCGCTACCACGTCCGGCTGATTTTTTGATTTATTGTAGAGATGAGTTCTCACCAAGTTGCCCAGGTGGGTCACGAGATCCTTTAATTTTTAAAAAAATCAGATCAAGCTGCCCCCTGTGGCACCCTTCCACTCGGAGTCTGTGGCTATCTACAGGACTCACATGACCTGGTCCTTGGGTACCAGGCAGACCTCACCTGCTGTCACTCGCCATCTTGCTCCTGCCTCCCTGGCCTCTGCTGACTTGCCAGTCCCAGGATCCGGCTCTGCACTGGCTACATCCTGGCCTGGAATGCTCTTCCCCAAGTGACCTGCAGGATTCATCCCTTCTACCCTATAGACCCTTGTTCAAGGTTAACTGACCTATTTAACACATAATTGTTCTCTTCCCACCACCACCTGGCCCCAAGTTTCCCCCTAGTACTTATCACTGGCTGACATGCTGTATCACTTACTGATTTGGTATACTGACTGTTTGCCCTTGCTAGAATGTAAACTCCACTTTTTATTCACTGATGCACTCCAAATCCCTAGAACAGTATCCTGGCACAGAGCTGCTGCTTAGTAAGTATCTACAGACTGCATGAAGAAATGATAAGCACCCAAGTCCCTCCCTACCCAGGCCAGGCAAGGGAGGGTAGGCCTCCAAACAGGAGTTCCCAAAACTCAAAGGGGGGGAAAAAAGGAGATGGGTGAGAAGATAGTCTCAGAGGCAGGGCCCTTCCTGTTGAAACATGCAGTGGTCAGACCAATCAATAAAACAGATAAACATATAGAGGTCCAACTATTTAGTTAGAAAAATATTTGTACCTTCGTAATTCCCAAAACTCCAATGTTGGGACTGGATGAAGTAGAGCCATTCCCAGTACCAAATATGCCATCGAGAACACAGGAGAGGCCCTCCACGAAAATTCCCCTAAAATGCGAAGGAAAAGAGGAGAGAAACATCCATTCAATGGGTAATGCATTCATGCTGAACCAGCCTCTAAACACATGCAACCCAAATGGTATGGTCCACGGATGCAGTGTCATCGACCCCTGGGGAGGGGAAGGGAGAGGGGGGTTAGAATACAGAATCTGAATGCTGAAGCAGAACCTGAATTTCAACAGAATTCCCCATGCTCATTCCATTTTGGGGAGCACCCCTCTACATCACACATTAGACACAGGTGTTTTAAATCAAAATGAAAACAAAGGATTTCAGCCAGAAGATATAGCCATTTGTTGGGCTATAACACAAACATGGGCTATCCACTGAAATAAAACATGTATATGATCCATTACTATTAAATCCAGTTTCACCAGCAAAGATATGTTTTGTAATTCTGTAAACACTGATTAACTTTAAAACATCTAGATATGTAGGTATCTAATCACATGCAGCCGCTCAGTTAGAGGAAGATGTCAAAATCAGGTCTGAAAACCACTAACAGAACCAAGGCAAGATATGCCAAAAACCAGCCCATTGAGCTCATCACACACAAGCACTTTTGAAGGGGAAGCAGCTGGCTGGAAAACGGGGTGATCTGGGCTGTTTTGGTTTTTTTGAGTCAATGTCTGTTGCTCAGCCTTGACATTCTGGGATCAGGCAATCCTTCCACCTCAGCTTTCCAAGTGGCTAGAACTACAGGTGTGCACCACCACGCCTGGCTAATTTTTTTTTATTTTTGTAGAGACAAGTTCTCACTATGTTGCCTAGCCTAGCCTGGTCTTGAACTCCTGGGCTCAAGCAATCCTCCTGTCTCGGCTTCTCAAAGTTGCTAGGATTACAGGTGTGAACCACCGCACCAGGCTGGCTATTTTCTTTCTTTGCAGCGTCCCCAGGGTCAGTTCCCTACCTATTTCCAGAAGATAAAGACAAAGTGTTTTGAAAACAAACCCCACAGCTCATCTGCCTCTAGATCCTCTAGACTCTATTCATTCTTGCCTGCCCTTCCCTATTTATTTATAAGAGTTGTAACTATGAATAGCACCTACCCTTAGGAACCACTGGAATGCACCTATTTGACAAACTGGGAACAGTCACTGTTTGCTAAGGTTTCCACTACAGATGTGAGAAGACAGTATCCCTATGCTTTCTGGTGGCAGCCAAGATTAAATGGGGGAAGACAAGGGAAAATAGGTCATTTTTGCAGCTCAGAAATAACCCTGAATAACTGGATGCAGTAGCACATGCCTCTCCTCCCAGGAGGCTGAAGCAGCAAGATACCTTTAGCCCAGGAGTTCAAGGCTGCAGTTAACTATGATTGTACCTGTTAATAGCCACTGTACTACAACCTGGGCAACACACAGCAAAACCTTAGCTCTTATGAAATGAAAGAAAAAAAAAACCTGTTTACAAATAAAGAATTTTACTCCAAATAATCTAAAATCTGAGTTTATATGGAGAAAAAAAAAAGAATAGTTAGGAAAATAAGACAACAGAAAATCAAAGTAGACATATACATACACACAGATCTGCATGCGTGTGTGTGTACACATTTTAAGCAATGTTATCTATGTATTACTTTTAGTTTGCCATATCAGAAGTGTCTGAATGCTGATGGTAACCACTTTGAGCACCGCTTGTAATTACAGAAGTCAAACATGACTTGTATTCATCCTTCGTTATTGGAATATATTAAGCATTACAATTTAAATACAGTTTCTTCCTTCCTTAAAATGTGCATACATTTTTGTGGCATCCTCCATTTATGACACAAAACCAGATGAAGAACCAGGGCAGTGCCTGGCGTTTGTTTTGGTGAGTTTAAGGTTTAAAGTGTTCTTGCAGAAGGTGTCTTATTTGATTGTCACTACAAGTAGTAAGAATTCTGTTCTGTGTGATGGACGAGTAAACAAGGGCAGTGATGTGTCCAAAGGCAAACAGTCTCTCAAGAGCCCTGTAGCTTTGCTGTGTTCACACTTAAGTTCTTTGTTGGTCTCACATGTAGTCTAAGCCTCAGATCAAAGGAACAAGGTGCCGGACCAATGAAGAACTCATCTTCTTGGGAACATACCTGTTTATTGCATGGATGGGAGGTGGCGGGGCACAGGACAGCCGTGCACAGGCGTAGTAGTCGCCGATAGACTCGATGATGCTGGCCACGACTGCACTGAGCATACCGATGACGCCAGCCGCAGACACGGTGGGCAGTCCCCACTGAACTGCAGAGGGAAAACAACTGTGAACGCTCCTAGAGGAGTGGGCAAAGGTTACCAGGACCAGTTACTACGAGTCGTTCTGAACACAGAAGGACTCTACAAGACCCACTCAGATTTTGAAGCCTGTGCAAACTGCTTATTTTTAAACTAATCATCAATGCACCAGATGCCTGGGAACAGTCACTGAGTCAGATAGGAGCCATAACAAGAAGCGATCTGCTCTGCATCTTAACTGAAAAGAAGAAATCATCTGGCTAGGAGAGAGAGATGCTTCTCTTCTTGCTTCAGGGTCATGCTCAGTAGCTACTGAGTAACAACATGGCCTGCTGTGTTGGGACAGGAATTTGTATGAGAGGAATTGGTATAATCTGCTGTAAAGAGAGTGGTACAAAATAATGGCGATCTTGCCCAGGAGATGGCATCAAATGAAAAACCAGTGGAAAATCACCAGCTAAATGTAAATTCCCATAAAGCATCACAAGATATGGATAATCCTTCTCTACGATAATGCTGGAAGCTTATTTTTAAAGTAAATCATACGCCATGTTATGGGAAACTAAATAGTTGTATTTAAGAAAGCAAAGAGAGGTCCCATTGTGGTTTCATTTTGAGTATCTGCATTTACTTAATCCTTCATGAGATTATTTTTTCTTTAAGTCTATCTATTTGGAATTGGAAGCCATAGATCTTACTTAATAAAAATAGCAAGGTTTAGTTAGGTCAGTGTTAGAAGAAATAGACTTTGATCAAGTAGCCAGCCCTTCTTCCTGGGAAGCTGGAGTTATAACACACCCACTATGTCTAAAGCACAATGGGAAAGAACGATGGATGAAACATGGCTTCTCATGTGGGAGCCAACAATGCAGCTCAGGGAACAGGATGCTCCAACAGATATGAGGGAGTGTAACGGTTCGACTTCAAAAGAAGGCAAGCTACGCTGGGTCACAGGGAGCCCACTGAGGAAGTCAGGAAAGGGCAAAGTCAGCCCCATCCAAGGGCGGGTCTGAGGAGGAGGCAGGAATGGAGGTGTCCCCAGAGGGTGGGTGGGTCGGGAGAGGGGGAGATGAAAGGAGAGGGCGTTGAGGGGCAGGAAGCGGAGTGCTCCTACAGGCAGGTGGGTGAGAGGCAAGTTTGGGAAGGGATCCATAAACTGCCTAAGCCACCTAGAGGGGCTTGGCCTTTGTGTCAGGTAACAGGGAGCAACCACGGGTTTGGGAAGAGAAAGATGACCTAAAGTAAGATGTGCAGAACAGGCCTGAAGTATGTTGGAGCCCGCCTGTGGTTCATTCTAGAGGCCACAGAGGCTGCCCCGGTCAGAGGTGCAAATACACAGGCCCAGTCACAGGGCACGCTCTCTGCCCACCAGCAACACGTGTGGTCAGCATCTCATCTTCATGTTCGGAATGGATTTCCCCCATTACAGGGCTTCTTGACCAAGCAACAGTTTTCTTTGTCTTTTTTTGAGCCGGGGTCTCACTCTGTTGCCCAGGAGAGCAGCGGCATGATCACGGCTCATTGCCGCCTTGACCTCCAGGACTCAGGCGATCCTTCTGCTTCAGCCTCCCCAGTAGCTGGGACTCAAGCGCAAGCCACCATGCCAGGCTAACTTTTTGATACTTTGTAGAGACAAGATCTTGTTATGTTGCCTAGGCTAGTCTCAAGCAATCCTCTTACCTTGGCCTCCCAAAGTGCTAGGATTATAGGCGTGAGCCAACCTGCCTAGCCAGTTCGCTTATTTCTAAGATGTCTTTTATACTGTTACCTTGTGACTGTTGTAGCATTGTAGTTTCACTTTAGTATCTTGATTTTGAAGGAGAATTCTTATTTTGATCTTTTTTCCTTCAGGTATATATTTATCTTTAAATCTTTGTTGGCTTCCAGCCCTCTATTATAAATCTGTTATTTTATGTCTCCTTTTACCTGGAATCTTTTATTTTATTTATTTATTTTTTGAGGGCCAAAGTCTTACTCTGCCACCCAAGCTGGAATGCAGTGGCATGATCATGGCTCACCACGCCTTGACCTCCTGGGCTCAGGCAGTCCTTCTGCCTCGGTCTACTGCGTAGCTAGGACTACAGGTGCACGCCACCATGCCCAGCTATATTTTTTTTACTTTTTATAGAGACGAGGTCTCGTTATGTTGCCCAGGCTGGTCTCAAACTCCTGGGCTCAAGTGATTCTCCTGCCTCAGTCTCCCAAAGTATGGGGATTCTAGGCATGAGCTACCACACCATATCTCTTTTGTTTATTTTGGTACTTTACAGCCAAATTTCTCAACCTCAGCATTGTTGATATTTTTGGATCAGAAATCTGTATATCAACAATTAATCCAGGTAATTATTAGCATACTAAAGACAGAACCATTGCTCTAAGTATTTGAAAGCCTGTCTCCAGATTATGCCAAATCCCTGGAGAGCACCTAGGTCTATACCTCTGGAGTGGCTTTTCATTTAGTGAGGAGCCTTACACACTCATGACTGGGTACTCTGTCTACGATGTTACACCTTCTCATGGGCCGCAAGAAGTCCCTGCGGGAAATCCCTCTGGCATCAACACACAAACATCTGCTTCAACAGACGAACATCTGCTTCTCCTAGACAGGCCAGCTGTGTTCCTACTGGCATTCACCTTGGGAGCCACCTGCACAGGAAGAGGGCCACCATGCATGCACCCTGGGGCCTTGCTCTAACCTGCGGCCCTCTGTCTCACTAAGTAAGTTTTTATTGATGGGTCTCACTATGCTGCCCAGGGTAGTCTCAGACTTCTGGCTTCAAATGATCCTCCTATCTCAGCCTCCCAAAGTACTGGGGTTACAGGAGTAAGCCACTACACCTAGTCTGATTTTTAATTTCATTTTATCTCAGATCATAGGTATGTTTATATACCATACACATTCTCTTTTGGAAAAAGAACATGTATATTTAAATTCACACTTGGGCCAAAAGAGCTGATAAAAATGTTATTTTAGAAAGAAGATACTTTTTAAAGCTTTTATAAATGTATCAAGAACAAAAAGAACAATGGTTAACATTGTCATCATTTAATACTCTCAAAGCTTATCATTCTTGTCTCCTCTTGCTTTTTCTCTTTATCATTATAAAATATGAAAATACGATGGCTAAACCGGTGAATAAATTGGCTAAATCTGACTGAGCTAGCTCAGGCCCCAATTCTAATAAAAACCCCAACGCTAGGAATAGCCTAAACAACAAAGCATATAACAACCACCATGAGGTTCATATAAGTCACTTTTGGGATGGGGTCTAGAAAGTTCTACCCAGGCATCTGGGTGATACCTCAGCTGGAAATCATATTTTCTTTCCCCCAAGAGGTAACTAACACTCAAGTTAAGATCCATCTTCCGGCCACTTGTACTATCAAATTTCCTCTACAGCTATGAGCAAATTGAACCAATTACAGCTACCCATTAAGAGATTATATACATTCCATCATGCTTGAGTGGTTTGCTGCTAATCTTCAGGTCCCTCCCATTCAACCCTTTGGCAGCTCTGGTCCCAAGCAGCTCTATTTTTTTAAATGTCTTTTTTTTAAAAAAAAAAAAAGGTACCAATGACCATAAGAGCAAGCAGCTCTAATACTGCCTTTCTAAGCAGCTGCCCTCAAATCCTGGCCACAAAAACCCCAACCTGGCAAGAGATGCCTTGTCCAGGACTGCAGCCTAGTGTAGCCAATATAACCTACTGGTTAATCTGAGAAGGGAGCAGGCCAGTATCCGTGTGCAGATTATTGCCCTCTTGGAGACAGGGCCCCCCTTTTCTGCTGTGTAATCCTCTTATGAACAGAATGGTGAGAACTTTAGGAGACATCCTGGGACAAAGGCTATTCTGCCAACTTCTAAACCCTCTCAATTGGACCCTCCCAGGCTCCTGACCCCTCTGGCTACCAGAATACTTACACGGGTATGGAACCTTAAACCATGGGGCTACCAGAAGTACGCCCTGTCTGGCATCCGTACGAGCGTAGAAGCCATACTTTGTGCTGTCAGGGGGGAAGACGTCTGTCACCGTGAAGATGAAGCAGAGAAGCCAGGACACCAGGATGGCCAGGATGATCTGCAGTGGACAAGCGGAGGTTCTGTCAGGCCAGCAGGGCTCGTGGTTGTTGGCAAAACACACCCCTTCCCCCATCTGAACACCACACCTCAGAACCCACCACTGTCAGTAGTTAGAGGATCTACTCCTTGAATGGAATCGCACTGAGTGAGCAGTTTAATGCAGGTGAATTCACCCTATCAACATCTGGTTAGCAAAATAAGGATGGATACTGTGCCTGCAAAGGCCACGTGGAGTCAAATCTCACTCAGTCTCAAGGACAATGTCCTTTTTCTTCGGCACTGCTAAAAAGATATTCTCCCATTTCAAATCAGAACCTTCCACCGCTTCTAAGTTTTAAGTACATGACGATTTGGGCATTTGTATGCCCAAATGCCCAATGTCACCACACAGACACGGTTCCCTCAGCAGGACCTGCTTAAAACCCTTCCTTCTCAAAAATATTTTACATATGAATCAAAAGCAATGTTGGAGGTAGGTGGGGAAGTCTGCTACTCACAGGGAACATCTTGAAAAGCTGTAACTTGTATGCAGTCCACCCTTTCTTGGATTTATAAATTGGGAGAGGAAATTTAACATTTCTGGCATATTGAGAAAACAGTAATACTAGAAATATTGTCCTGAGGAGAGAAAGAGAATAAGCTAGATTAAATGCTGTTATGTCTGTGTTATAAAATAACATTCAATCAATGACAAAACGGACTACATGTGTTCAATTCATGTTCCTAGAAAGCTGCTAATCCTTGCAACTATTTGGGAACTCCTATCTTTTGGAACCACCATCTTGGGGAAGACGTGACAAGGAATCTACCTAGAATTTCTTGATACTGACATGAAACTACTATGTAAATGCCTTTGGCTAACTTTTCCTAAGTAGAAAACCTGAAGAACATGTACAATAATGGGAAAATCTCACACTATGTAAGGGGAAGAGGTACCAGATCCAACATAACACACAATAAAATTACAACTAGCAATTCACTTCAGAGCAAACTCCTGTGCGTGCACGCAACCAGTAGAGGAGGCCAACATGCTCACAGGGATCAGCTTCAGGTGGTTACAGGATTTGTGACTGGCTTTTCCACTTTTCTGTATTTTCTGATTTGCTTACAATGAGAATGATGACTTTTAAAAGAGCAAAAGGTAAAACTCACTATTTAAGAAAACCATATATAATAGGGTTCAGGATTAATAACACCCCGAGCAGTTTCTGTGTGCCAGACATTGTGCTAATGTCTTCCTGTGCATCATCTTAGCCTAGCAGGTTGCTTCTGTGGTTGACTCCCTTTTATAGAGAGACAAAGCCAGGGTCCAAGACCACACAGCTAGAGTCTCCAGGGTGGTGGAGCTGGGGTCGAGTTCTACAGCCTGAGGTGAGTGCTTAACTACCACACAGGTCACAGGGCAGAGATGCTGGGCTGACAGGGATGCTGGGTTGACCCTCTCCCCCGAGCCTCACAGTCCTGGCAGGGCTTTACTGAGCGTTACAGGAGGCAGAGACGGCAGTGACCTCCCTCGGCAGGACCTGAACCTTCCTCATCCTTCTGGTGGCAGGTGTGGGGTCGCTTCCCATCCCCCTGGGAGAATTTACTCATCACTGAAAGCAGCAATAAAGGTACACCATGGCAGGGCTCGGTGGCTCGGCCTGTAATCCCAGTACCTTGGGAGGCTGAGGTGAGTGAATTGCCTGAGCCCACAGGTTCAAGACCAGCCTGGGCAACTTGGCAATACATCATCTCTACAATAAATAAAAAATTAGCCAGGCACGGTAGCATGCACCTGTAGTTCTGGCTGCTTGGAAGGCTGAGGTGAAAGGACCGCAGGAGCCCAGCAGGTCGACGTTGGGGTAGTCGTGAGTGTGCCACTGCACTCTAGCCTGGGTGATGGAGGGAGACTACAACTCAAAAAAAAAAAAAAGAAAGAAAAAAAAAGGTACACTACCATGTGTCCAGCCCTTCATGTGTACTCACTCTTTCACTTACAGCCTGAGGTAGGGTTGGCAGGAAGGGTGGGTTCTTAGTCAAAGTTAAGCTTAATTGTTCCTGGGCACAATTCCAATTGCTCAGATGGAATTATCAGCTCCATCGACAGCCAGTCAAGTGGGGCACCACTGTCACATTCTAATGAGGTGTAGATGGCAACCTAGCTAGAGAGCAGGCGTGTGCTGCTCTGCAGGTCTCCCTGCTTGCTCTGACGCTTTGGTGAACTGGGGTCCACCAGGGTCTCTGCCAGTACCAGTTCAAGGTTGAAACACAAGAGGCCCAAGTTACTTCAATTCCTCTGGGATAGTGAAGTTTAACAAAAAACAATAAGGGTTGAGACCAGCTTGGGCAACATAGTGGGACCTCATCTCTACAAAAAAATTTAAAAATTAGCTGGGAGTGGTGGTGTCCGCCTGTAGTCCCAGCTACTTGGGAGACTGAGGTGGGGGAGGACTGCTTGAGTCCAGGAGGTGGAGGGTGCAGTGAGCCATGATCCAGCCTGGGCAACAAAGTGAGACCCCGAATCAAAAATAACCCCCAAAACCAATATGGGAACAAGGAATACTAAAACTGGTGTATTTTAAACTTAGATCTATGTATAACTTTAACATTTGTAAAAAAAAGATACCATTTATTTGTTTTTTTTGTTTTTGTTTTTAGTCTCCCAGTGGGGCATCTAAACTGTTAGGTCAGACCTGCTGAGGGGTGTGATTTGGTGCCACACACAAGATGCAAAAAATTGCATAGATGTTAGATTGAAAAATATAGCTTATTTAAAAAGTAAATTCAAGAGAGAGAGAGAGAGAGGAGAGTCACCTCCCCAAGATAGGGGAAGGGACCAAAGCTAAGAAAACGTGACGGCCATAGCTCAAAGAGCCACGTGACCACACCAGAGTTTAACAAAGCAATGGTCTACTTATTTGTTCCAAAATGAATATTATGTGATCCAAAGAAGCCCTAAGTCTGCTATAGTTAATATTTCAGGAAACATCCATCCATACAATGGTGTTCCCTTTTTAAAGCATGTCTAAGAGGGTCAGGGATTACACACAGAATTCAAAGGATCTCAGGTCCAAATCTGGCAACTCAAATTAAGCAAGAGGATTAGGCACACGAACAATGCAGTTTCTTTCCACTCTCAAACCTGTCTACTTCTAGTTTACTTTTATCCTCAAATACAACATCATTATCTTCAATACCTGGGGACAGGCATCCCTATGACAGAGTGGTGGAGGCTCAGAGGTCGGGACATGCCTACATCCAAACAACATGCCTGAGCACAGCCAGATGAGCATTTTAGCACCAGCTCTTTGGGCTAGCATGTCTTCTATACCAGTTGCTTTCCATCTCACGTTTGCTTGTTGTTCCTTTGTTGAGTTTTACTTTAAAATACTGTGCAAGTATGCATACAAAACTGTAGAAAAATTTTGCAAGGCAGATAAACAAAAAGAAACAAACCCCTGAAAGACCATTCATAATCCCCTTCGTGCGTTATTAAAACCATGTAATATTCTGGTCTCTCTTCCCAATGGCTTTCATTCCCTGAATATTTGCTGGGTGCAGGGCACAGGGAAGACACACCGACTGCCATGTTCCTTGTCCTTGGGACATGAACAGGACATTATCTAACCCAAAATGGGATCATACTTTACATGCTGCTTCCAGACCTGCTTTTAGCACTGATTAATATAAGAATCCCTGGGTGGACTCTGCACCAGCACCTAAGCAACTGCTCAACATCTGTTCAAGGAAATATCACATCCTGTTGAACAAGATCCATACTGTGTGACATGAAAGCCACAGAAATGACTTTAATTTAAAAGTTGTATCATCACTTCTTTTAATATTCATTCTTTATGCATGAGGATACATATTTCAGCACTGTTTGCAACTGCAAAGCTTTTAAACAACATGCATGAGTATAATGCATAGCTGAATAAATTATAGGCTACTTATATTATTAAACATTGTATTGTTATAACGTTTATTATACACTGCAGCTTTAGAAAGAATGAGATCAATCTAAACACTCTCTCTGGGAACAGTAAACCCAAAATATTACTGAGGTAAAAACAAATTATAAAATAATAATGATGTTAAAGCTGAATATGTGCTTGTTTGCATTTCTATGCATAAGAAATATAAAAATATGGAAGGATAAAAAAATAAATCTTCAGTAGTTAACAATCATGAAAATTTTTTTGAGAGAGTGAGTAGGGGGAGACTATTATTTTACTTTATATTTCTGTTTAATTACTGTTAAATTTCAAATATCTAGAACTTAGGTGAACTGGAGTTCACCTACACCCCTGGGAAACAGTGGGGTGTAGCTAAAATGAAACTGCTCGCGGGTATCTGGTATTGAAATATGGCGATTCATTACACTATTCTCTCTACTTTTGAGTGAGTTTGAAATTTTCCATAAGAGAAATAAACAAAAAAGCAGTTTTCTAAGGAAAAACACAGGTCCCATCCAAGACATACGTGCTGTACTAGAAAGAGCAGTCACTGATGTCATACCCACTCTCCCCTGAGATCCTGTCTCTAAACTCCAGCTCTGTTGGAGTGATCTAGGAAACCATGTTTGTACAACCTGATCCACTCTCACTTTCAACAGAATCATATGCATATTATACATTTTGGTGACTGGGGAGGATAAATATTTTTACACATTAATTAGCTATTTGTAGTTTCTTTTTTGTTAAATGGCTACTGGTATCACATCCTTTGACCATTACTCCAGATTCTCTCTTTTAAATTAATTAGTGAAACTATGAATTAGGGACATTAGCCTTTCTTGTGACATTTTAATATTTTCCTAGACTCACTTTTAATTCTGTGGTTTTTAAATGCATCAACAGTAAAATTAATCATTCTTTCTCTTTTTAATATCTGCTTTAAGAAATATCTTTCCTTCCTTATGATTAAACATGTATTTTTTTTTGTTTTTGTTTTGAGTTTGAGTCTCACTCTGTCACCCAGAATAGAGTGCAGTGGCATGCTCCCGGTCACCGCAGCCTCGACCTGCTGGGCTCCAGCGATCCTTCCGCCTCAGCCTTCCAAGTAGCTGGAACTATAGGTGCGCACTACCACACCCGGCTAATTTTTTGATTTATTGTAGAGATGAGGTCTCGCCAAGTTGCCCAGGTGGGTCTCGAACCCGCGGGCTCAGGCAATCCACTCACCTCAGCCTCCCAAAGCACGGGATTACAGGCTGAGCCAC
>CAUYQG010002944.1:0-22500 GCA_963574415.1 Tarsius wallacei
GGTGGGGGGGAGGGCGACAGGATTAATGGTGATAAATATCTGTCTGGGGATGGGGAGACACCTCTTATCATCAAGGATGCCTGAACGAAGCATTTTTGTATGCCTAACCCCTAACTGTACCCCATAATACCATAATAAAAATAATTTAAAAAATAAAATAAAATAAATAAAAATAAAAAGCAACAACAACAAAAAAATATAAAAATAATAAATCATGTTATACTGTTTTATGTGTTTACTATACTATACATTTTATCATCATTTTAGAGTATATTCCTTCTACTTATTAAAAAAAGTTAACTGTAAACAGTCTCATGTAGGCATTCAAGAGGTATTCCAGAAGAAGGCATTGTTATCATAGAAGATGACAGCTCCATGGTTGTTGTTCACCTGTCAGTGGGACAAGATGTGGAAGTGGAAGACAGTGATATTGATGATCCTGACCCTGTGTAGGTCTAGGCTAATGGGTGTGTTTGTGTCTTAGGTTTTAGCAAAAGTTTTTAAAAAGTAGAAAATAAAAATGAAACAATTTCAAAATAAAAAGCTTACAGAATAAGGATATAAAACAGTTGCACAGTGTGTTTGTGTTTTAAGGTAAGTATTATTACAAAGAATTAAAGTTAAAAAATAAAGTTTGGCCGGGCTCGGTGGCTCAGCCTGTAATCCCAGCACTTTGGGAGGCCAAGGGGAGTGGAGACCTGAGCCAGCGGGTTCAAGACCCGCCCGGGCAAATTGACGAGACTACGTCTCTACAATAAATTAAAAATTAGCCTGGCGTAGTAGCGCACGCCTGTAGTTCCAGCTACTTGGAAGGCTGAGGTGGAAGAATCGCCGGAGCCCAGCAGGTCGTGGCTGCGGTGGCCGGGAGCGAGCCAGTGCACTCCAGTCTGGGCGACAGAGTGAGACTCCAACTCAAAAATAATAATAATAATAAAAATTTGAAAATAGTTTATAAAGTAAAAAAAGTTACAGTAAGCTAAGCTTAATTTATTATTGAAGAGAGAAAATTAATTTATAAATTTAGTGTAGCCTAAGTGTACAGTGTTTATGAAATCTACAGTAGTGTACAGTCATGTCCTAGGCCTTCACATTCACTCACCACTCATTCACTGGCTCAACCAGAGCAACTCGCAAGCTCCATTCATGGTAAGTGCACTTCATTTTTAATCTTTCATACTGTATTTTTACTATACCTTTTCTGTTTACATATGTTTAGATATACAAGTAGTGATTATTATGTTAAAATTGCCTACAGTATTCAATACAGTAACATACTGTACAAGCCTAAGAAAAATAGGCTATATCATATAGACCAGGTGTACAGATAGTACAGTAGGCTATACCATTCAGATTTGTATAAGTACCCTCTTTGGTGACAAAATCACCTAACAATACATTTCTCAAAACATACTCCTATCGTTAAGCAACACACGACTATACATTTGTATCAAAGTCCCAAAGTACCATGGAAAGTAATAGGAGAGGTAAAATCCAGGCTGGGAGGAAGGCGACAAGAAAGATTTTGTAGAGGATGTGGTGGCATTTGAAATAGATCTTAAAAGAAAGGGTAAGATTTTGGTACAGATCTGAGTAGAGGTAGAGGAAGTAGAAAGATTAATCTGGAAATGATGGTAAAATGGAATTTCTTGATTTCCATTCCATATCAGATTGAAATGCTTAATTTTACTTTTAGTTTGGGAAGATACAGTCCCAAAACAAAGAATCCTATTAAACTTCTAGCCTCCTTTCTCACTTTGATCCTTTTGTTTCCAAATCTTAGCAAAGTCTTATATAGCCTCCTGCTGATTTTCTAGCATGATTCCTACAGAGACCAAATTTTTCCAATTTGCCGTAAGGTCATTATACAAGCCCCAAATATAGAAGAAGCCCACTTCTATTTTATTGCAAAATCTGCATTTGAATCCTAGGCAAGCATTCATTAAGCCCTAGATAAAAATTCAACTCCTCTATGAAGCATTCCCACATCAGCCCAATCCCCAGGCATATTTGCTTCTTATTAATTCCTGCAACACTTATTAGCAATTTCACTCTTTCAGAAATTACCATGTACTGCATATGTTATTTGGTTGTTCCCAGTTGTAAGTTCCTTGAGGATAGTAATCATATACAGCAACCAGCCCGTGTTAATTGAGTATCTGCCACATACAAGATGCTATTGGACACTATGGAAAAGATAAAAAACAAACAAGATCACACCATAATTCTTGCCCTTACCTTAAAGTGAGGCTTTACTTTATTGAGCCTACATAGTACATTAGTGCATGTTGTTAATTTTAATTGGCCGAAAAATCAGTGTCAACTTCTGTGAACTTCCTAACCTTTCTACTACTTCAATTCAAAGTTTTCCTGTTGCTACATCTACTCTTTCACCCTTCTCTCCAGCCTCAGAGGAAAGAGGGTCTTCTTCCTTTAAAATTTCACACTAGTACTTGTGATCTTGACCACATCTCTTTCAATATGCTCCAGGTTCTGGGCCTTCAAATTATCCCATCTTTCACGCATTTTCCAAGCATTTTCAGTTGCCTCTTTTCACCTTTCCCACCATCCCCTCCACGTATCTTACCCCACACTCAAAGCCAAAGTCCTACAGGTCTCAACTAGTCTGAAAAGACCTTTGCTTGAACTTGCTACTTCTTCTACCCATCACTCTACTTCATCCTCCTATTGACTAACAAATTCTCAGCAGTGTGGTCTCTATCCATTGCCTGTGCCTTCATTGTTCCTTGTGGAAGTTAAACTTTCAGAATGGTTTCCTACTTTCAAATTTATAGGCTTTTTTTCATACCTCCTTCCTCCCTAAGATTTTTGCAGCATGTAAAGATGTCCAGACTTCCTTTTGTGAAACACTCCCTTACGTGGACTTCTATGACAACCTTCCTACTTTTCCGAATATGCCTCTTTCCTCCTGGCTGGCTCCTCCTTCTCTCATCATACACTAATGATGAATGCTCCCTAAAACTCAGACCTCACTTTTTAATTTGTGTTTATACTATCTCATTCTGAGAATGCATCTGTTCTCAAAGCATCAACTATCTGCCAATACGAAGGAAACTAAAAGGTAAATTAGATCATTTTATTGTCCCTAGTTAAAATATTTTAATAACTTCCTATTATAAGAATAAAATTTTAAGTTCTTTGGATGGTTTTCAAGACCCTCCATGATCTGACTTCTGCCTTCCTCTCCAGTTTCATACTGTGTGACTCTGTCCCTTGCTCTGTAAGCTCCAGTTTCTCCGGCTTTTCTATCCCTGCAGCACACCAAGATCTTTCCCACATCCAATCCTTTTTGTTCCCTCTTCCTAGAATGCTCTTTTTTCTACTTTGCCTGGTTGGTCCCTTCTCATCTATCAGTTCTTAGGTGAAATAGCACTTTCTCCTATGCATTCTTTGACCACCTGCTATAATGTAGGCCTTCCTTTGTAGAACCCATCAGGACTTTTATAATGATATGTAACCATTTTCCTAATTTATTGCATTTCTTGCCCTCTTGTCTATAAGTCTTGAGGAAGATGCCCTGTCTGTTTTATTCTCACTCGAGCCCCAATGTCCAGCATAGTGCCTGACACAGAATAGGTGCTGATTTGATGAGTGAATAATGACAATGGTTCTCCAATTCCAATTCCTACCTGATTTCTTCCAGACTTCCTGTCTCATATATCTAGTTCCCTATTGGCCCTTTACATTTGGATGTCCCTTCTCTAACAAGCTATAGTCCAAAATTATTTTTAAAAACTGCCTTCCTCTTCTAATGATAACGTTATATGTCAATGTTAAAATAATCTCATGCAGGCTTGAAATCCAGAAGTAACCTTTAACTCCTTCCTTTCCATTCCTCCTCCCTAACCAAAACCTTTCATCTTTCTGCTGGGATATTGCTTGAAGATATACTACTCTTCACATTCCATACTCACCACCCTGGTTCTGGTTGTTATAACCTATAGTCTAGTCCAGTGAGAGATCTCCATTTTTTTAATCTTGTACCCCATCAAGCTTTTTAATAAATGAGCACTCATCCTCAATATATTTATCCATACATTAAATACATATAATACAATAAAAATATACAGCCATTCCCCATTATACTCCCTCTACTTTAGCAATCCATATATACTTTATTGTTCCTCAAACATATCAAGAACTTTACACCTTTGTAACTTTGCAAGTGTGTTCTCTCCCTGAAAATCCCCCATTTTACCTGCTCATTCTACAGGATTCTGTTTAAAATATCACCTTCTCTGCGAAATGTTTTCTGACCTCCCTTCATGTATATTCCAGTACCACCATGAGCAGCACCACCACCACTATTTTGAAGTGTATCTGTCTATTTGTATAGAATCTATTAGCAAGTGAACACCAAATTATAGATATCTGCTTATGTTTATTTCTGCTTCTGAACCAGAAACTTTCAAGCACACACAACTAGCAGTAAAAATGTTTGAGCACTCACCCCTACATTTGTATATTATTATATTACTGTGTATATCATATTACTGTATATGTTATTATATACTACTGGATTGTCTATATTACACTATATGTATATTACTATAATAATATGTACATTACAAATTATGAAAACTAAAATTTTAGGAGGATGAATTAAAACATAGAGATGAATAGAAGTTCTAACATGTTCTTCCCCCAGCCCAATATATTGTTTTGAACACATCCCTAAGATGCATGAACTCCTTTTTGGAAGTCTACAGTCTACACTATTGTAGTAAAACCCAACCTACAGTAATCTCTCCCTCTAATCAACTCTTATAGCACTTAATTGGCACTTTTCGTAGTTCTTATACCACTACCTAATTTGAAATTAACAAGAAACACTTAATGATTACTTTCATTGGATAATATGTACTGAGTGCCTGTAATACACTAGAAACTTTTCCGAACACTAAAGCCACAGCAATGAACAAGACAGACAAGCTCCTGTTCTTGTGAAGTTTGCATGCTGGGGTACTAAAAGAGAAATAAATAGGATGTTTGTATCATATAACTTTAAGCAACTCGAAGATCTTTATTGCCACAAGAAAATAATAAGCTCTCAAATTAGGCGGAACTGGATTCGAATCCAGGGTTTACCACATACAAGATATATGATTTAGGCAAAGAACTTAATCACTCTGATTTTGTTTCCTCATCTGTGAAATAAGATTAATAATTCTCCTCTCAAAAGTGTGATTGTGAGAATTAAGGTAATACATAAAGTTTCAAACATAAATGTCAGGCAAGTAATATTTTAAAAATATATTTTGCAAACTCTTCATCACTAAAACAGCACATATAATATATTATGGCTCTACTTAAAGACATTTATAGTAATTTTAGAAATAGGATATGGGACTTCTGTTTTCAGTTCACCTTAATTGTATCGATCTGAGGGCAGATTTAAATGTGAGAGGAATATACTTTGGAAAATGTTAAGGAAGGAGTGTTTGGAGCTCATTATCTGCTTAAGATAAGAAAAATGATTGCTGTTGACAGTTTACTTACCTGACAACTTTCCCAGAAGCTGAAAGATTGGCAATTGTCTTTACTGAATATTAAGTGCCCTTGAGGCAACCATGAACGCCACAGATTAGAATGGCCTGGATAGAAGCAAACATAAAAGAAGAATAAAAGGAAACTTAAATTGTCTTTCATGTTCAATCTCCTATTTTCCTATATAAAATGGCCTCAGCCTGCAAAGTTAAGATATTCATCATTTGCTTCCTATGTTTTCCATTTGAAAGATATTCGCAGATATAGCAAAGCATAGCACAGCTTCTGTTCCTAAACTGACCACAGAGCTAGATAAAGCCGAAATACCAACAGCCAAGACAGTAAAAGGCTATACTACCTAGGTTTAATTAAGCAAGTAGTAGTGACTGAGGCAGAGGTGTTATAAGATTCAATGTGACTTCTGAGAATACACTCCTACTTGATGGAGAGTAATAACAATTGTGAATATGCACATTTAGGTGACAAAACAACATTAAAGAGGCATGTGTTGCTATTTGTTTAAAATCTTGATCATAGCCAATGTTGCATTTGGTTACAGTTACATCATTTTTATTAAAATATTTTATTTTCTAATAACAATTGAATCAGAACTGATATATTACTGCATTATCAATTAATGTCTTTTGTATGCTTTATTAAATACCTAGACAATAAATCCACTATTTTCTTTCTCATTCCACATCTTAATTGTTTTTCCAAAAACCTGAGACTCTGAAAATTAACAATTGCAATTCTGAGCCAGCCAGGATTTTTTGAATTCTAGCTGTCTTTTTCTTATGATTTGTATATTTTAAATTCTGGCCTTTTATCACTCGTCTATAAAGAAATAATTAATAAAAATTCACACCTGCCAAAGAGCTCTTTAAGCTTTTAATATTCATAAGTCTTAATCTTTATGGCTAATGTCATATCACCTAGGTAACTGCATTAAGCTTCATAAATATTAGACCAACTCTTTGAAGGTCAGTCTCTCTAGGTCTCTCATGAATGATCAACACCAGAAAATAGAAATGAGTAACTGAAAACTGCCCTTTGATACTCCAAGGATGATGACTTACCTGGTAACTCATACAATGTTAGAAGAAAATTACCAACACAGTCAGCAATTCTTTCCCACTGCTAGGGTAACAAGGTTCACCCAAAGCATGAAACAACAAATGGAAGGTCTACCTTTATTTTTATTCATGAATGCAAGAGAATCACCTTAAGTTCAAATATAGCAAAGGAAAACTTTAGTTATGGTGCAGAGTTGAAAGACAGTGCACTTCATGCAAAATCATTTCATTTGAAGCCAGGGTTGATGTATTTTGACCACATCTCAACAGCATACTTGAAATGAATCATGGTTTTATGTGACAGGAACAGATAATACAGAAAAGTAATTAGTTAACCAGGAATTAAAGGAGTGAAAATAGACCATTAACGATTTTATTTTGAGTCTCACTATGAAAGTCAGTTTTGACTCTCTACACTTACTAATGTTAAACTTTATTAGTCATCTGAATATAAGTCATTAAGTATTCCTACTTAAATTAAATGTTTGGTATTATTTAATTAAAATTATTAACAAGATGCTTTCCCTTTCCACTGCTGTACTCCAGCCTCTCATTTTAATTCTCTAAGATAGTTACCATAGCCTCTGACTGATCTCCATGTTTCTAGTTTCTCATCCATCCAATCCAGAGTTACCATCACCATCACAACAATATTGATAATAACAATTGCTATCATTAAATGAGTATATATGATGTGCCAGCTATATAGTGCACTGTTTTAATTTAATCCTTACAACAACTCTATAAGGTCAGTACTATTATCATTCCCTTTTTACTGATGAGGACATTGAGGTGGAGGTGAGGTTAAGTAATTTGTTCAGGGTCAAATAACCAGAAAACAATAGACCTCAATTAAGTTTTGCCTGCTCTACCTTTAAAACATATGCTGAGTCCTTCACTTCTGCCTATATCCCCTACAAATTCAGCACAAATAAGGCAGAACCTACTTTGTAAAAAGATAAATCATGTTACATCAAACCCTACTTAAAGCCTTCTCTAATGGCTTCCCCTTCTGATTAGAAGAAAGCAAATTCCTTACCCTGCTCTGCAATAATATGATAATCAGACCCCGATCTCCCTCTGGAACTTAATCTCATATGTGTCCCCCTTTATTTACTTCAATACAGCCACACCAGCCTTCTTCTTCTGGAACACATCAAGCCCACTCCCACATAAAGGGCTTGAAATCTGCTCTTCCATGTGATTGACTGGAAGAATTTGCTAAAGATATTCACCTAGCTAATGAAGGCCCAACTCAAGTTTTGCCTCAACAGTGAGGCTTTCTCTGACTACTCAATCTAAAGCAGTCTTTTTTTTTTTTTTTTTTTTTGAGTTGGAGTCTCATTCTGTCATCCAGGCTGGAATGTAATAGCACACTCACTGTCACCCCGGTGTCGACCTGTTGGGCCCTGGCGATCCTTCTGCCTCAGCCTTCCAAGTAGTCAGAACTACAGGTGTGCACTACCACACCCAGCTAATTTTTTTTAATTTATTGTAGACATGAGGTCTCACCAAGTTGCTCTGACTAGTATCAAACCCGCAGGCAATCCACTTGCCTCAGCCTTTCAAAGTGCTGGGATTACAGGCTGAGCCACCGAGCCCAGCCTAAAGTAGCCTCTTACCAGCGATTATCATGTTCATAGCACTTATCACCATCTTAAATTATCTTTAGAATCAATTTTTTGTTATTGTCATCTGTCTCTCCTGCCTCTGTTGAAAAGGAAGCATCATGAAAGCAGAGGACTTGTCAATATTCATTATTACTATGACCCTGATGACTAGAATTGTGCCTGGAATGTAGAAGCTCCAAAAATATTCACTGATCAAATCCAGTTTTTTCTGACTTCAGAGTTCTAGCTCTTAACCACAATGCCAAACCACTTCCCAAAGGATAGAATTGTTCACCTTCTTTCTTCAAAAACCTTCAATATCACCATTGTCTACAAAATAAAGTTCCAGTTTCTCAGTGTTGCCTTCAGAGGCCTTCGCCTCTAGCCTGTCTTTCCATCTGACCTCCTCCTGCATCCCACCTTATGCGTTATAACTGAAACACACAACAGAAGATTTGAATGCTCCCTATACCTCTCCACACTCTGCACTTCCCCACACCACCACCTTCTCCCCGACACCATTTCTACCTATAAAATATTAGATACGCTGGGCTCGGTGGCTCAGCCTGTAATCCCGAGCCTTTGGGAGGCTGAGGTGAGTGGATTGCCTGAGCCTGCGGGTTCGAGACCCGCCTGGGCAAGCAAGACCTCATCTCTACAATAAATCAAAAAATTAGCCGGGCGTGGTAGCGCGCGCCTGTAGTTCCAGCTACTTGGAAGACTGAGGTGGAAGGATCGCAGGAACCCAGCAGGTCGAGGCTGCGGTGGCCGGGAGCAGCCACTGCACTCCAGTCTGGGCGATAGAGTGAGACTCCGACTCAAAAAAATAAAAAATAAAAAAATAAAAAATAATTAAAATAAAATAAAATAAAATAAAATAAAAAAAGAAATAAATTATCTCTTTTTTTATGCTCCAGCTCAAGCTAAGCTCTTCAAAATAACTCCTATTCCCACCATTTATCTCCAAAGTCCATCTTTTCTTTATGCCTGTTCCACACTGCCTTCCTTGAATACATGAAACCCAAAGATATCCTTTATCTGGGCTACTTTGGTCTTATTACACAACAAATTTAGTTTTTGATTCAAATGAGTGCTTATGTTAATCATTATTCAAATTTTTCCATTCTTCACATGAATTATATCTTTCACATGAAATATACTTCTAAATACTTTATATGTAAAATTCTCTACATGCTATACAATGAACACATGGAAGGACAAGAAGGAGAGTATATTTACTCAAGCACTTAATAAGTAAGTGTTGAATAAATATTATCTAATTATTGGTGAATATTCTTGATTGTGAAATCATCAGAAGCACAGCACCCAATGTAGACAGCATTAATTTAGTCACTGGCTCAGATGACAATAATTAAATGACAGTGATATACCAGCCATTAATCATAGATGCTATATAAAAGTCATAACTCCAGGCAGTTCTCCAATCTACAAGCTGGGAGAAACATAATGCAGGCCTGAATGAATGAAGGCAGTGAACTAAGACAGAGCCAAAACATAATACAGGCCTGAACTAAGGTGGAGAAGAGGGCATGGATGTAAATAATTTTCTAGGCCTGATAACCTAACAGTTGTTCAGCATATAGGGCAGAAAGCAGCTTAGGATAACTCCCAAGATTTTTGTCTGGGGCTCTAAACTAAACCAAACTGATGATGGGACAGTTAACTGAGAAGCACAAGTGAAAAATCAAGGCTAATTTGTTTTAGTATGTCCTGAGGATAGAACCCAAGGAACATACAAACAGACCCAGATTTTCACATCACACATAGATACACGTATATGAAGCTCTATAGAGAGGCAAACCTGAAGATAAAGATTTGATTTAATCAATGCCCAGAACTGTACATGTGGATGAGATTGTGCGGAAAGAATATGCAGGACAAAAGAGAAGTGAGTCTGGTAAGGAAGCTAAGAAGACATCAATATTTAAGGATAGGTAAAGAAAGCATTGTCAGAGAAAGAGATAAGAAGGAATTTCGAAATGCAATATTAGCAGAAGCAGGAGAAAGATGTGTTCCTAGATAGGCATCTTTCTCATTCCACTCAACAGAGACTCAACATTTCATTCTTCTCCACAGGGACACTACATTTGTACACCTCTACGTGGTACCATTATGTAGCATGCAATGTGAACGGCCCCTTCGGAAGTTGTGCAGCTCTGATGGCTAAGTTTCCCCTAGTGGACATTAGACTTCATGCTCACACGTAAGCATTTGTCCTAATCCACAGACAACATTAAGAACAAGCATTCCGCTCCCACTTCCCTTCCACTACCACCTCAAATTCTTCATCTGCCTTAACTTTGGGGTTTCTGTGGTTCTTCAGCACATCATGAAGGCCAACTCCTCTGTTAACGCTATTCCAATGATGCAATTCAGTCCTGCACACAGTTTGTACAGATATGCTATATTTATAGAAACAGTTGAAAAATGAAATGTCAATATACCCCCAGTGGTCATTTCCACAAAAGTGCTCTGGCAATTCATCGGGGCTCTACCACAACTGTAGGGTATTTCATCTACTGTATTAATAAAATGTTCAAAAGTATCAAATAGAGAACTCTGTGCGTGTTCTATATAAAAAGATGTTCCATTAAAGATGCTGCTTTTAATGCATAGTGTAAAATGCTTGTAGCTTTTATTATGTCTTAGATGGGAAACATGTTTTACTGCATACCAGTGTAGCAGACGTCAACTCACTTTCAAATTGAGAACAGCTTTTCATTTTGTTCTGTTCAACAGTTTCTGGGTCCTAATTCAACCCTTCCCTCCCTCCATCCTACTTCCTGCTACCATGAATTTGCCTTTACTCTCGCAAAACAATGTCACAAGCTGCTACTTCAAATGTCAAGGGCAATGTGTGTGAGGTGACAGAAGGAAGATTTTGGAGGCAGAAATCTACCATGGTCTCTCCCCTTTTATATGCTAAGTATAAAAGCAGGGAACTGGAAGGTGAAATATTTACTACCTCAACACTGCTGATTGAACACAATCCACAGGAAACCCAGATGTCCAGAGAAGTAGATCAGAGAGGAGAAATTATATGGCTATAGAGCCAAATTTTGATTTCTAGCTTTCCATGTAAGTAAAAAAAAAATGAACATCTGTGATGCTATTAAAACCCAATATGGAAGCATCTCTCACAATCTATTTCCAAGTGCTACTTCTTTATTTTCTGATGACTAGTAAAACAAGCTCATTCCTTATAAAGTTTCAATATAATTGAAAGCTTAAATATTATTTCATATGGTAAGTAACTGATATAAGTTTTAATGTTTTACAATAAATCAATGAGTTTTACTTCTTGAAGGAAAAAGTTCAGATCTCATTTTATTTTTATAATTGAACACAAACTTTGAACCAAGTACTATTAATGTGTTAGATATAAAGCTGATGGAGCCTAAACAGGGTGTAACGCAGGCATTCTCATTGTAAGCATTCTTTGCTGGTGAGAGGTATTTTTGGTTTTGTTGAAAAAAAAAAAAAAGACAAGAGAGCCAATGCTCTAAATGTAGTCCTTGAAATCAGGAGATCTGTGTTCTAATCCTGATCCCCAATCTGGAAAAGTACTTTCTGTACTTCTAGAAAATTTCTCCAAACGAAATATAAGGAAGATATATAACTTTTGCTCCAAAGAGTTATTGCAAACAGAAGTGAGGTAATTGATATGGACATATATTAACCTTTTCAAAGAATGATAAAGAAATGCAAGACAATGACCTCTTTTTTTTTGCAGGGCGGGGCTGGGGGGGAGGGCAATGCATGATTTTTTTTTCCTTCTGCTTTTTTAGGCAGCCAAGTTTAAAGTTAGTGATGCCCATTCAAAGAGCAAAATCACAGAAACATGCAGGAAAATTTGGAATCAATTTATTTAAAGACATGTTCTTTACAGCTGTTGTTCATTAGGATACTTTTATTGACGTGTCCAGAAATCTTTCCTAGTAGTTTAGGCACGCTGGGGCTTTGAGTCCTATGAAGTATAGCAAATTGCAGATGAATTGGTCCAGAAGTGTAAGTTTGCTTTAAAAAAATGCTTTGTAAAATAGAATATTCTCAAGGGAGTGATTGGTGGGGGAAGGAGAGTATGTACTGACGCTTAAAAGATCCTTGACCTTCTGGAATGCACTTCTAAACTTCTGCAACAGTAGCCCAAAAGGACTGAAACTCAGTGTTCAAAAATCACTTTTAATAAAGCCTGCTTTCTCCAAGGATCCCAAACCAAATGATCCCTGGATAATTAGTTTACAATAAGTTATACTTGCGTTAAGAGATCTGTTTTTCTCAGCAGCTTTTGAATTGGTGCATAACAAATTTTCTGAGTCTCAAGAAGAATAGGAGTTTGCCAGGCGGACTTGGCAAAAGATGGAGAAGGGAAAAGAGTTATTCGATGGATGGAATAGTATATTCAGAGGCACAGAGGTTATGAACACAAAGCAAGTTTGGAAGAATGTAAGCATTAATTTATTCACTTATTTATTTGCTCATTTATTCTTTATTTCTCAAACTTATATTGAACTCCTACTATATGCCAGCTACCGTGCTAGGTGATTAATACATCTCTAGCATCAAGCATTTGTCAGTACAGTGGGAGACAAGGAAATGCCTAAAATTTAAATAAAGTGAATTAAGATTTGGGCAGAGGTGAAATTAAGTCCTACAGGAGCTCAGTGGTGGAAAGAAGATAGGGGATGTGTATCAGGGAGGGGGTGTATCAGCAAAAAAAAGACTCCCGAGGAAAATGTAGCACCTGAGAACAAGGAGAATGCAGCCATGTGGATGCCAGTATGAAAGAGTTTTCCAAGTGACGAGGGGGGAGGCAATATTGAGGATATTATTCACAAACTACAGAAAATTTGATGAGATTCAAAAAATGCAGATAGTCCTGGTTGGAGCTTAGAATGGAGAAGAGGGGTGGTGGTGGGGCTGTGGTTGGGAAAAGAAATGTGAAGTTGAAGAAAGTAGAAAAAGCAGGTGGAAAGGGGTAAAATTAAGAAGGGCCTTGAATGTCTTGCTTAGTGAGAGATTTGGGGTTTAGAATTTCGTTGGGAGGCAGGGAAGCATGGTAAATTAATCAAATTTTAGAAAGGTTATTTCCTATAGTATGTTGTAGGAACATTAGTGGAGATGACCAGTGAAGGCCAACGCTCAGCCTACTTACTCGGGGACCACCAAATATCTAGAATTTATTTATGAAAAAGCATGTTTTGTTTAAACTTCACTCATCTTCAAAGTGCTCTCCATTTTATGCAATAGACATATTGAGAGATTTTTCCACTGCTCAAAAGTTTTGATGACCTTCTGTACGTCTGCTGTTTTTTGTTTCACCGTTTCCACATCAGCAAAACGTTTCCTTTTGAGGACTTTTTCTTCCCAGGAAACAAAAAAGTCACTTGGGACAAGACTGGGTGAGTAGGGAGGGTGGGGTACTGGGGTCATGCTGTTTTTGGTCAAAATCTGATGAACACTCAGCATGGTGTGGGCAGGTTGTTCATGTAAATCGCCCATCCTGAAATGGGCAACTGCATTCAAAGAATCACTATGTATATATATATTCACTTAAGCCAAATGCAGCTTCTCACAACAACTCTAGTTGGTACACTGATGCTGATGTTTTCCTAGAGCACTTACTTAGTATGGGGAAGTCTATAATACAAGAAGTCCACCCTCCAAAAAATAATTCCGATTTTTCTTGGGTTCCCCGTTGTATATGGGTTAGGTGAAATAGAAAATTATGGAGGCAAAAGCATCCATAGAATCTAGACCTTGGCTGTGTCTTCCTCTGGCCATTCTCCCTGACTCCCATGAGGGTATGTTCACTATTTCCAAGACTCATCACAAATATAGCACACATTTCTGCCTCTTCACTTAATTTCAGATCTCTGTAAAGAAGGATTGTATCTTAGTCACTGCTATGTTTCTGGAGCCTTGAGTCTTTGAGAAGAGCAATTAGAAACATAGTGGGAAGGTGTCACAGGACACACAGAGATACCCTGCACTGTAGAAGTCAAGAACCTAACACATAATAGATGCTCAGAAATACCTGCTGAAGTGAATAGATAAATGAATTGATAATCCTTACCAGCACTCTCAAGTTTTTAATGAGGTTTCAAAAGAGCAGGAACTTTGAGAGTAGAGACAAGATCTTTCTGTTACTTAATCTCACTTAAGTGAAGGTAACATCTGCCTTTTGTGACTGTTATTAAGTGTAATTAGATGTAATACATGAAAAGGACATGGCAGGCTTTTAAATCCTAAGCACAATGCTGATTCTATTTGTAGATAAACAATGAGAAGACACGATAAATCCCTGAAATCTCTGTTTCTCAGATGGGATCTCCTCTACTCTCATCTAGTATCCTGGCTTTACCACTTACTTCTTCACAGCTGATGACATGCCCCCTGATTTAGTAAAAATAAAGGTTATTACAGACAAACTCACTTATATTTCCACCACCAAAACTACCAACAACCCCCACCCATCAATGACTATACTCTCTATCTTCCTCCTGTCACCTTGGAAGAAGTGTGTTTGTTCCTGTCCCTGACTTGCATACTAGACATCATCTCCACTTGGCTCCTTGAAAGTTCTCTTCTATAATTACTCGCTCTTTCTTACATAATCATTTTTTCCTCTACAGCATCATTCCCATCATCTTTTAATCAAACCATAATATATTCATCATTTTTTTTTCAATCAGGGGTACACATGCGTATTCATTACATGAATATCCTGTGTGGTGGTGGGGATTGGGTGGTCCATTCCTCAGATAGTGTACATTGTGCCCCATACATAAGTAGTTTCTGAACTCTAACTCCCCTTTCCCTTCCCTCCCTTATTGATGCCCCCAGTGTCTACTATTTCCATTTTTGTGACTACTTACCTCCCTCATATGAGTGTGAAAATGCAGTGTTTGCTTTTCTGTTTCTGGGTTGACTTACTTCAATGATGACCTTCAGCACCATCCATGTTGCTGCATAGGACACGATTTCAATCTTTTTCAAGGCTGCATAGTATTCCATTATATATGTATATATAGCACATTTTCGTTATCCACTGATCAATCAGTTGATGGGCATTTAGGTTGATTTCACATCTTTGCAAATGTGAATTATGCTGTGATGAATATGTGGGTTCAGGTATTCTTTGTTATATAATGACCTCTGTTCCTTAGGGTAGATACCTAGTAATGGGATTGTTGGATCAAATGGCAGATCTACTTCTATTTCTTTGAGTAATCTCCATACTGCTTTCCACAGAGGTTGTACTAATTTACATGCCCATCAGCAGTGTATAAGTATTCCCTTTTATCCTAATGTGCACCAGCGTCAATTTTTTTTAAATGTTCTTTTAAATAATGAACATTCTGACTCGTGTACAATGGGATCTCACTGTGGTTTTAATCTGCAATTCCCTGATGATGAATGATGTTGAAGATTTTTTCCTGTTTGTTGGCTATTTGCATATCTTCTTTCAAGAGATGTCATTTATGTTGTTTGTCCACTTTTCAATGGGGTTATTTTCTTTTTTCTTGCTGATTTATTTGGGTCCTTTGTCATTTGTATAGTTTGTGAATATCTTCTCCCATTCTGTAGGTTGCCTACTTGCTCTGTTGATTATTTCTTTTGCTGGCACAAAAGAAGACACATGGAACAATGGAACAGAATAGAGAATCCAAAAATAAGCCCAAATACCTACAACCATCTGATCTTTGCCAAAGCAGACAAAAACAAACATAGGAGAAAGGACACCCTATTCAACAAATGGTGCTGGGAAAATTGGATAGCTTCATGCAGAAAAGTGAAACCTGATCCCTATCTCTTCCCATATACAAAAATTAACTCAAGATGGGTTAAAGACTTAAATGTCAGACTGAAAACCATAAAAATCCTAGAAGAAAACCTAGGAACAGCTTTTATGGACATCAGCATAGGCAAAGAATTTATGGCTAAAACCCCAGAAGTAAATGCAACTAAAACAAAAATTAGTGGGACTTAATTAAAATATCTCCACCTTCAAAAAAGGCAGAACTGTCTTTTATTAGCAAATCTTCATCAAGCTAACACCTCATATCTGCTAGAATTCTTGAGTTTTTCTTAACTGCTTTCTCCACATTCCTTCTTACTTTGTTTTCTGTCCTTAATCTCTTCTAATTGAGATCCTGTCTCACCATACCACTGAAGTTGCTTTTTTCAAAATCACCAATGTCTTCTGCGTTGTCAAATCTAATAGCTCCTTCACAGTTTTTGTCTTACTTGACTTCTCAGAAGCATTCTGAGTAAATGAATTATTTCTTTAAATACTTTTCTCTCTTTTATAGTGAAACCCCTCTTTCCTGATTTTTCTTCTACCTTTTTTCTATTCCTTTTCAGTGACCTTTGATGGATTATTCGCCTCTGTCAAATCTTTAAATGAAAAAATTTCCAGTTTTAAGGGACCAGTTATCCTCTTCATCTAAGTTCTGGTTGTCATATCCAATCTACACTTTGCAGAACATCCATTTGCTGATGATCTTCACACTTAGCAATCTCCAGCAATGAACTCTCTTAATAGTCTACTCGATATCCATACTATAAGTAAGGCAAAATTTGCATGTTAAAGAAAAAAATCTTTATTTCACTATTTTCAACCCAATCCTTATTATCTCAGAAAATGACCAACCACATCTAGTAGACACCCTTAATCTTTCTTCTAGTGATCCCTACAACCAGGTTCCATATTTGTTCACTTTTTTCCTATCCACAACTACCATTCTAGTCCACACTCTACCATCTCTTTCCTGAACTACTGTAATAACCTCCTAAATAGCCTCCCTTCTACTCCCACTTCCTCATAATACATTTTCAAGAGTAATATTTTTAAAACTTAAATAAGGTCTATTGACCCCAAGCTTAACGTTCTTCAAGATCTTTCAATAGCATTTAAGATGAATCTCTCACCCAGGTGCAAATATCCTTGATCTGTCCCTGGACCAAATTTTTCACCTCCTTTCAGTCTCATACTACATACTAAGTCTCTTTCATTTCATGAAATACACAAAGATCAGTGCTCTTGATGGTTTCTTTGCATGGAAAAATTTCTGCCTGACCTTGGCATGACTGCCTCTTAGCTTAAATGTCACGCAAAGATAGCACTTCATGTTTATCACAACATCTTTTAATAATTCTCTACTTAGCAGTCATTGCTATGTCATCGGTTCTGTGTTAGTTGTCTGTCTGTATGAATGCCTATCTGACCACCCAACTCTCACCTAGGATCTTTGTCCATCTTTTTCAACACAGTATGCGCATCATATAGAGTGGTTCTGGGAACATAGGAGAGAATTAATTAACTGATCTCCTTATGATGATAAAATGGAACTTGGAGATTATCCCAGTCTAACACCCTCATTTTACAGATGGGGAAACTGAGGTCCAAAGAGAAATAGTTATTTATCTAGAAAAGTTTGTTAGCAGTAAGAAATATCCTTCCCATTGACCCCATTTCAATTCTCTTTGTTTGAAAAAATACCCAGAAACTTGCAAGTAAAAAAATCAACATACAGGTATTCTATTCCATTTTCTATGAGAGTGCCTCATGGAACAGATCAGCTCTGCACCCTGGTCTCAAGAATGAACTCTGATGGGACATATGTCTTCTAACAAGTAATCTCCAAAATCCTAAAAAAGTCCTATACAATAAAAAGCTGGGCTTCTGGAAGCCCCAGGAAACCACAGGCCTCAAAATAGGTAGTTTCCACATTTATTCGAAGAGAAGACAAATACTGAATTTCTTTAGAGTGATAGAAAACATATGTGCTTTCTTGCTTCATGTCCCAGGGAAGTTAACTGTCGAAGACTTAGCCTTTAGCTCCCATTTCTTTCAGCTTAAAGGACCAAACATGTGCCACAATAGTTGGACCCCAGATATTTGAGCAATATAAGATTGGAGAATTTGATAGGATAAAAAAAGAAAGGGCTTCAACATCAGTAGAAGGTGTTTGATATTTTAAATCTCTTTTCTCTAAAGTCAATGATCCACCGTTTAAAATGTAAACCTCTCACAGAAACAAAAAACTGAGTATCTTTATCTAAAACAACCTCGTTCCTTAAAAAGGAGTCCAAAGAACTTGGATAAATAATAATAGTCATTTGCATGATCTTTTTACTCAAAATGAAAATCTTTATCAAAAATTAATTTAATATATTTTACTTACTTAGAGGTTTATCTTATTAAACATCTGGGTGTATATTATTATGCCCAACAAATTCATATATTCCCCTGAATTAGGTAGGCTAGGTATTACTATTCCCATTACAGATACAGCAAAATTGGTATTTGTTGAGAAGATGAGCCACAAGATGAGCAAACCAGTACTGGTATCCAAATTTCAGAGTTTACCTTCTCTTTTAAACTTCATTCTTATTGTCTCTGGTATCTGACAGCCTGGAAATGAAACTTCTATAGGAGCAGCTTATGTAAAGTCTGATACATTTCTTAGAAGATACACAAGAGTGTTTCCTTAATGAATTAATTCACAACATTCCTCTTGTTAGCAATAGGAATTCTTTGTCTAGGCAGAGGATACTTTTTGTTTAATATTATACTTAATATTTATTTATTATATTATGTTATATAATATATTATATTTAACACTGACATACTAACAGACAAGAATACTCTAAGACTATAATTATTAAAGGTTTGGAAATAGTGACTTAGTGTTTGTCAATAAGGTATTTAAATTTGATTTGTATGTTTACTGCATGTGAATTTAAAGATGCCAGAAGTTGGGCCTAATTTTCCCCATTAAATTATTTAAAACACTATTATACTCCCTGTAAAATATACATAATATGCCTAAAAATCAATTGCCATGTGGATTAACCACTGAAGCAAATTGTTTTTGTTCTTTAGACCTAAACTATAAATTCATATCATAGTCCAATTTTCTTCTTGGATTCTTATCATTTTTTTCTTTTAAAAATTCTTCCTAATATCCCTAATTATTCCCACTGTACCAATATTTTTAGCAAATCATTTTCTTTCTCATTGTTCACATTCCTTAAATATCAGTAAATTATCATCTCTACCTCTAAGCACTGCTTCACCAGGTTCTATCAAGTGAGATCCTGCAAGCTTTCTTCATTAATTACTGTCACCTTTTCTCTTAATCATTTTGAATTTTTGAAAGTTTCTTTAATTTGCTTTCTCAAATTGGGATACCTAAATTTAAATATGCTATTCAGAGAGTATTTTCACTGTAGCCTTTTTCATCTCTTTACAATATTAATCACAAGATTATTTACCTCCCTTAAGGTTTTTATTTTCAGTATTATCCTAGTTAAGATGTATTAAAATAATTTAACACTGTGTTAGAAGTACAAGCCTACAATTCCATATTAGTTCTCTGAATGACAAATCTTACAGTATGTTAAGACATTAGTGAACTGAATGTCTAGTCAAAGAATAATATAGATTTCTGAGACAGCTAATACATATTTTACCTATAGTTTTCTGAAACTAAAGTTTATCAGTTGCTGGATAGAAGATTGTGTGTTAGGCCACTGGACTTTTTCAATCCTAGAGAAGTCATGTTTTATTTAAACATTGCAAAGAAGGCTGACTATCTTAGGAAAATAACTTGTATACATAAACACTTTTAAATAATTTAAACCTAGGTCTATCTTGTATCTATGACAGACACACATGTATTTGTTTCACGTACATAATTATCCTTCTACTCAAGATAATGAAAAGCAACAAAGTAGCCCCAGTGAATAGTATTACAAAAATAAATACATATAAATGTAATTTTTAAACTAGTAATAAAGACAAAATATGCCTAGTTATTTTCTCATAAAAGTTTGTAGGTATACATTTTGTCACTTTGTCACCATAAACCATTTCTTTAAGACTGAAATGCTGCTAAATATTTGAAAGATGTAAAGAAGGTGAACAGAATCTAACAGCAGGCAGAATAATGAAATATATCATTTTCTTGAAAACAATGTTTTGAAATAGTCTGCCTATATTAAATGTTTTCTTTCATTAAAATAGTTTCAGATAATTTTTGCATTTTTTTCTTAAAATGTCTTTCATTTTTTAAATGGTGTTCATTTTGATAAGCAGTCACTATTATCAAGAAAAAAGCACTGAAGAAAAGACAGTGATTAGGAAAGAATTCTAATTTAAAGAATTCCTATAAAACGATGAAGAGAAGTTACAAAAAACAAAAGCAGTAAATTAAAACAGAACACAAATTTTCCTTCCTTTGATTCACAGAATCTCATGTGTGACTGTGGACCTGTGTGAAGAAGAGAAAATGTCCCTAGTGAACTGGAAGTCCCATTTTCTCATCAGACTTATTGGTAGTGGTATTGACCAGTATGAAAATAGATTCTGGGTATGAAATCATAAGGACAAGAAAATATGAGGAACATCCCATAGGGAATGAATTTCATGAGGATAGTGATTCTGTAAGAATAAGCTAACACTTATTAAGTGTCATTAACTGATTAAGCAATGTGTAAGTACTTTCTGTGTATTAACTCATTTAATTGTCATAATATCCATAATTATTATCATTCTCATTTTACAGATGAAGAGGCTGAGACACAAAGAGGTTAAGGAATGTTCTGTTTAACCACTAATAATGGGTAGAGTTGGTAATTGGACCCAGGCAGCTTGGCTACAGGATCTCCTTTCATTATTCCCATCATCCTCAAACGAGAATGTACCAGAATCACTTGGAGAACTTATTAGAATACAGATTTCTAGGTCCTACCCCCAGAGTTTCTGATTTAGGATGTCTGGAAAGGGGACCAAATCTTTCCATTTCTAGCAAAATCCCCAGGTAATTCTGATGCTGCTGGTCCAGAGACCACACTTGGAGAGTCACTGTATTGTGCAAATTATTCTTGACAAGTCTGATAGCATACACCCTTAGGGGCTATAAAATTATGCTTTATAGGATTTAAATGTTTACTTTGACCAAAGTAGATAATGAATCAATTTGCAGCAATGGTATGCTGTAATGAAGCTGACCATTAGGAAAGGCATGCGGCACAAATCCATTCATTCAATAATCATTGAATACCATTGAATACCAATCATGGGTTTAGGGTTCGAAATACAATAATGAGCAATGTATATTGATCTAGTTCTCCAGAACTTCACTTGAAGACATGTAAATTAATAATTTAAATATAGTGTGATGAGTGCTACCAAGGATGTGGCAAGGTAAGAATTGAAAGGAGTAGAAAAAGTTTCACAGAAGACGGAAGAGAGATTTTGAATTATCTTAAGGTGTGAATCTAAGTTAACTCTGATATATGTTTTCATGAACAGGGCATATAAAAAGTTCTGGAGATGAGAAAGGCACTCTGAAATATTGGGAATTATTAAGAATCTGCTTGGCTGCAGGATTGGGACAAATGGGTGGGAGAAATTGAGTAAAAGAAGACGGGTATGCAGAACAGTATTAAAGCATGATGACTTCCTGGAGTTTGACTGAAAAGTCAGTGAGAGGTTTTAAGCAAGAGATATATAATCAGTGGCACTTTCTAGATAGGCAACTGGAAACTGCAGCGTTAACAGTATTAACCGAGTGGTTTGGAGAACAGTTTTGAACAGGGAACTTAGAGGCAAAAAAGACCAGTCCAGGCAGGATATGACATGGGAGTGATCTAAGATAAAAGCCACTGGGTTGAACTGAAACGAATAGATTAAACAGATAAATACATAAATCATACCTGTATGGTGCTGTTTTAAGTGCAAGAAACCTGTGAGTCAGGTACTATCATTTTTCTGTGTTATATAGATGAGAAAACTAAAGCACAGAGAAGCTAGGTCATTTGTCCGAGATCATACCTGCTTGTCAGCGGTAGAGCCAGGATGTGAGGCCAGGTATTCTGGCTCCAGAGTCCACTCTCACAGCCAGGCCTGATGAGAGACTATCTGTGGAAATTAAGGAGAAAAGAATGTGTTTAAAGAGTGCCCACACCAAACCCTTATTTAGGGTAGTAAATATGTATGCAATATCTAGTGAGTATAGCCTAGCCAACTAATCCACTCAAGTGAGAACCAGTAGAATGAAGGGGTGTTCTTATGATTCTCTGAGGCTGGAGTGAACACTGCCTATCAGAGGGTGTGGTTAATGAAATAACTGTGGTCTCTATGCTATTGCTATGCTGGCATAGGGACATTACAGCTTCCCATGGCTTACCATGTTAGGTTATAGTCCTGAGAAAAAGAACTAGATTAACTTTGGGACTCCTGCCCCTGCTTCCCATTTGTTCAATCAGTATTTATT
>CAUYQG010002944.1:27500-39852 GCA_963574415.1 Tarsius wallacei
TGGAAAATAGTAATAAACTTATGTTAGGGGAAGGAATAAAAGGTGTGTGCGTGTGTTTGTGTGTGTCTGTGTATATGTGTGTCTGTGTGTGTGTGCTTGTGTTGGAGAATCTGTATATGTGGGTGTGATTGTGTGTGCAAGGGTTCTTGGATGCAGGAGTTAGAACTAAAGGAGTTTTCACCAAGAAGGACCATGCAGATTTCTTGGCAAAAAGCCAGAGTTGCTATTGTAAATTTCCTAGTCAGTTTCAATGTCAACCTAAGCTCATATTTGAACCTGGAATCAGGGCAAAAGCATTATCGCTCTGTCACTTTGTTGCCAGAAGTGGAATTTTTTTTGTTAATATTTTACTGTTACATCTGACAGGATTTCACATTTTCTGTAGCCCGCCTTTAGTACATTGAACTGCCAGACAGAGAAATTAATACCCTGAGTGACTGTATTTTAATTAAGCAATTTCATGCAAATTACAAATTTTAGATTGCCAAATAATATATTGCACAAAAATTGTAGGCTGGCTGATCTGATATGCATGGAGTATTACTCTTCCAGGCACTGTGCATACATGGGAAAATGAACAAAAATGCTAATTTCCAATCTACTATGCAAACGGTAAAAGATGCCTATTTAGATACATATGCTTTTCTTAGGAAGGGTAAACAGTTCTTTAATTTAATATAGCTGACACTTGAAGATGTGTTTTTCTCTTTTACAAAGATAATTTTTGCATTGAACAAGTAAATGAGAATTGAAGTAGAAAGCATCTTGTTAATGGCGACTAATAAAAACTAATATTGCATGCAGTATAATGATATTAAACCTTGTAACTGGTACATAAAGCAAGATCATTCCTATTGTGACTTTGTCAATGGACATCAAATATATTTGCATATTAAATATATAATTTTTAACAGAGGAAATGTTAAACCCTTTCAGCAAAACACGAGGCTTCCCTGTGGAATTCTACCTTAAAATGAAAATAAATGGTCCTATTGAAGAAAAAAAATAGTTAAAACTCAGCACTTTAAAAATTCTAGTTATTTTCTATCTTTTTAAATGAAATTTATAAAACAAGAAAAATCAGGAAACCCCTTGATGAAGATGTAACAACATACAGACTAAACACGTTTTTCCCCGAAATTTGAGGTTTAAAGAGCTAATCTATTTAAGTGAACTTTAATGAAAGAATCACTTGTTTCTGCTTTCCTAGTATGTTCATGTTGTATCATAAAAGAACAGATAGATTCTACTTGTCTTTTGCACATAGCTTGCTGTAGTGTTCTCCAGATGTGCCTAATTTCTTGCAAAGTTATAGTCCAATTCATAAAAACACAGTGTGATTTCTCCTTGTTTAAAAAAAAACAATATAGCATTTAATTGCTGGTAGGTACAACAACTTTCCCATAACAAACATTCAAACTAACTTTGAAAAAAGAATCACCAGAGAATTTCAGAATTTCAGGAGATCCATCAAAAACCTTACAAGATGATTTCCCAATTTTGAGAATATATATATATATACTAGTTGAGGTCCATCCAAAAAGCAAAGATTCAAGAGTGTGCTGTCTCTTTCTGTTCCTAGTTTATTCTCATTCAGACATATAGCTCCACAAAGTTAAGATCAGTTGTCAAAAATGTTATGTCTTGTAACTTTAGTGCCTACTTTTTGTTTCCAGACTGAACATCTTTATTTCTGGTTTTGTCCACACTGGCTTCAAAATCTTGTTTCATAACCAAGAAGGAAGGGTCTATTGTAATCAGATCTCTTACTATGTCTGAGATAATTTTGCAACTTGGGCTTTTCTAAACACTATTTAAGTTCGGTAAGAATGATGGAAACTAAATCACATAATTAGCACAATATGGTTTGGTTATACAGTTAGCTTATATATATACTACACATTAGAGCAGCAGTATTTCTGAATTAATTATAAATGCCCTCCTCACTAAAGAACTGATGACAATTTTCAGCATTGTCTTGTATGTGTATATGTGTGGTCTCTATTCCATGCAAACTAGATTTCTACTCAGCTGAGTTTTGCTCATTGTTTTCCATGTTCTGTTATCTTTGGCCACACTGATCGGCTGCTTCCAAGAGGACACTAACACTACAGAAAGATTTTAGTCAAGATTTAAGTAGTTGCTCAAAGTTCTCATTTAAAATTTGGTGTTTATTTTTGGCCTCAGGGTTGCCCTTAAGAAGGTTGGACCAAATCCAAAATCCTTGAAGGCACACTGCAGGTCAGGTGCTGGAAAGACTAGATGAAAACACCAAGTTTTAAGGACTAGGAATGAGATTATTAATAAGCAATGAAGCCAAGATTTATAGATAAGACAGGAAGTGAATTGGCTTAGGTCATGTCACCATTCATAAACCGGGTACAGAGAGGAGTTGGAAGCCAGCCTCTGAATACCTACATCTGGGCCACATGTAGACCAAGAATCCAGAGAGAATTGTCAGCACCATCTAAAGCACTAGAACTGAGGAAAGAAGGGGTGGTTCTTCAAGAGCAAAGCTTTGCATCCCATTCTCATTATAAAGAAAGATGGGTAAGCCAAACAATGTCTTCACGATAGCCACTTTCTAGCTTTTTGAATTTGAGTATTTTCCGTAATTTTATGAATCTCAGCTTTCTTTTCTATAAAATAGGGGCAGCAAGACTCTCCTAGAAAAGTTATTGTGGTAATGGGAGATAATTTATGTATACTGACTCTTAAGCATTGAACATATAAAATAAGAATAAACTTAAGTGATATCCTAAGAGCAATGCTTATGCCAAATAAAAATATGTACTGTATGTATATGTGTCTGTGTATTTACATTTACAATTATTTTTTAAAGGGTGTATTTAGAAAAAAATGACAAGGGATCTTAGTCCAAAATGTAAATACTGATTGTCATTAGACAGTAAGCTGATGGAAAATAATTATTCTATCAGCTTTTATATATTTCCGGGTTTCTTTAATAACCATGTACTTACTGCATGATGTGAAATAAATAATCTTTTAAATAAAACAACAAAAATACATAATACTATCATTAATCCTAAACAATTCTTTACTTTTTGTAGGTATATTTAGGTTCAATAATATTTCCTCACAAGTCACTAAACACAAAGGTGATTTGACCATCAATGTCACATCCCATTTAGTTGTTTATTTTTATTTTCCTTGTATCACTATAAGTGGTGCTCAATCTGTTAAAATTTTTAGACTAAATAAACACAGTGCCTTTTAAACAGTGACTAGAGGAGGTCTTAATAAAATAAGATATGTAATTTAATCAAATTTTCTTTTGATGTAAGTTCAGCATCTAACATTATAATAGAAGTATCCTATGGAGTACTATGAAGTGACTGCACTGGGTTTAATTTAAGGAAGTTTATAACTAGAGAAGTCAAAAAAAGCCTATAATAATACAATTGAGTTGGCCATCCCTATGGTATTTCTATTGTACTTGTGTGTGTATGTGTCAGACACATGCATATCCACACAAGCACAAGCTCATCTATTCTTACGTAGAGTCCCGTTTCAATATCTTTCATTTACTGTAATACTGATCTTGAGAAGTGTTTGGAGAAACACTGCCTATAGCTCTTATAGTTTAAAGCAGGGGTCTTCAACTCCTAGCTGGGACTAGTACTGTTAGGAAGAGTTCGGACCAGGCTGTTATGAACTGACTGCACGGGCAGGAGGTGGGTGGCTGTCTAGCAGAGCTCAGTGAGCTGTCAGATATGCAGCGCCATTAGATTCTCACAGGGGCGTGAACCCTATTGTGAACTGCACGCATTCAAGGGATCAAGGTTGTGCCTCTTTATGAGAATCTAATACCTGATGATCCCCCCCACACCCCCATCACCTTACCCCCTCCGTCTGTGGAAAAAGTGAATTCCACGAAACCGGTCCCTGATGCCAAAAAGGTTGGGGACTACTGGTTAAAAAGTAGATATAGAACTGAAAAGAAAAATACAAGAAATGTAACTGCTACTATATGTTCAAACACAATGAGAACATAAAGGAAAGACTTGCTAAGTCTGCATGGAGAAATAAAATTAAGGGAGACTTCAGAGGCAATAGCATCTGCGACGAGATTCAGAAGCTGAGCTGCAACCTATTATGAATCAAGTGAACAACAGAGAGGGGCAGTATAGCAGAGTCTGTGGTAGCACAGTGTGGGTCACATGTTGCTAGTAGCAAAAGTGATGCTTCAGGTTAAAAGTGGATGGTAAGTTTTTTTTCAGTTTTTCATTTTGAAATCATTACAGATTCACAAAAAGTTGTAAATATATATATATCTATACAGAAAGGTCCTATGAACCCTTCACCCATCCTACCCTACATTCTGCATAAGTATATTAGATCAACACTATAAGATTGACATTGGTACACACCACAGACTTTACTCAGATCTCACTAGTCATACACACATTCATTTATTTGTGTGTGTGTGTGTGTGTTTGTGTGTGTGTGTGTGAGTGAGTGTATGTGTAGCTCTATTGAATTTTATCCCATGTATAGCTTCATGGAACTACCATCACAATCAAGATGCAGAAGTGTTTTATCACCACAAGTTTCCCTTCTACAACCCTTTTATAGCTCCTATTTTCCCCACCCCCAAACCTTTACTACCTACTCTCTCCTCCCCTTTGAACCCTAATATTTGGCAAGCAGTTATCTGTTCTCCATTTCTATAATTTTACATTACTACAAGAATGTTAAGTAAATGGGCTCACAGAGAATGTCACTTTTGGAGATTCAGTTTTCCCACTCAACATAATTCTCTAGAAATTCATCTGGCTTGTTACACAAAGCGTTAGTTTGTTTCTTTTTATTGCGGAGTAGTAGTCTGTGATATGGGTGTACCAAATATTTTGCTTAATATGTCACCTACTGAAGGACATTTGGATTTTTGTGACAATAACAGATAGAGCTCCTATGAGCATTCCTTTACAGCATTTTTCCTTAACATGAGTATTAATTGCCTAAGAGTGCACAGTTGTTTGAAAAGTGCATTTTAAAAAATAAATAATGCCAAATTCTTTTTCACCATGGCTGTATTATTTTACATTTCTACAAGCAATATATGGATAACCAGCATTTGTTTTAAAATTTTTATAGTTATATATATATTTTAGGTTACTTTCTATGTATTGAATAATTTTTATGTATAATATAACACGGAGTTTTTTTTAAAAAAAACACATTAAGATAAAAATTGAACTACTGGCTAAAAACAATACAAACAATATTATAGCATTGGCTTTTCCCCCCTTTATTTGGCAAAAATAATTAAGGTGATGAAGGAAGGAGGAACATTTGGGGAACTGTCGCTTCGCAGTTAAGTTCCTGACTTTGATTATTAAATATTTGAGAGATTTGGTTCCTACTCTAGTTTCATCACTAACTAGCTCTGACTTCATTTTCTTGCTATTATCTTATTTTTCATATTAACAGTTATATGTAAATATTTAATTATAATTAATAACAACATTGTTGTGGAGAGAATGCACTGAGACAGTATATGTAAACTACTTAGCTTGATGCTTTGAATATTATAAATCTCTTAGCTGTTGCTGCAAAGTGAGCTGCTGTCCAGGCCAAATGGAAATGAGGTCATAGTATGCAGTGATCATAGAACAATCATAACACGTGCATGGGACTAAAATAAGTTTAGTGGTGCTAATACTACATAAACTTGGAAAGAGTAGTATTGCCTAGCATAGAGAGAGTAACAATAGGAGTAGACTTATCCATGGTTGGAAATACCTTCTCTTTGTTATTCTACACATGGTTACATGTGTTACTTCATAGAGTAGAGTTGATGAAATTTTTATATTCAAAAAAGTAAAACCTAACCCTTTATGATGTAAAGTTAGATATTTCATTCTTGTTTTATTAGTTTTTAGTTAGATTCTGCCTTTTGACTCCAGAAACTTAAAAATCATCCTTTGGGATGATAAAGAGAAGATATAGTCTAGTGGGAATCCAGGCTTTGAGAAGAAATCTTAAGTATTTCACTAATTTTGGGACTCCAGCAAATTGCTGATTCTTTCCAATGCTCTGTATTCTTATATGCAAAGTAGGCATTAATAACTTCTTTAAGGGATCCCTCTGAGAATTAAGTGAAATAACATATTTAAGACTCCTTACATAGAGTTGAACCCACTAAATAGTAGCTGTTTTTGTTGTTGCTGTTTCTTCATAATAGTCTGTAGTTACATCCAACTCACATGCAGGTATAACTGAATGTGCCAGTCAAAACTGATTGTGTAATCATTGCAAAAATGGACTTTTTGTGAAGGTTTTTAGAGGAATGTGTGTGAGGTTAGGGGGTAGATGGGTGAACCTGTGTACCCATCTAAATTGTTCATTCCGGCCCAGTATGATGGCTCACGCCTGTAATCCTAGCACTTTGGGAAGCTGAGGTGAGAGGATTGCCTGAAACCACGAGTTTGAGACAGCCTGGGCAACTTGGTGAGACCTCATCTCTACAATAAATCAAGAAAAATTTGCTGGGCGTGATGGTGCATGCCTGTAGTTCCAGCTCTTTGGAAGGCTGAGGTGGAAGGACCACCTGAGCCCAGCAAGTTGAGGCTGCAGTGGCAGTGAGCGTGCCACTGTACTTCGGCCTGGGAAACAGAGTGGGACTCCAACTGAACTATAAAAATAATTTTAAAAAGAGAGTTTCCCTACATCTTAAAAAAGTGAATAAATACTGGGGATGGGGAGACACCTCTTATCAACAAGGGTGCCTGAATGAAGCATATTTGTATACCTAACCCTTAACTGTACCCCACAATATCATAATAAAAAATATTGAATATAAAAAAGTGAATAAATAAATAAATGTTCATCACAAACATTCAGTTCTCATTCATTCATTCAATAAATAATAATGATAACCTCAGGACCTGAGGAGTGAGGTTTTTGACCTGCTCACAGTTCACCAATAGAACTGCTTACCTGTGGATGGCTCCAATTGCACAGCTGATTCATTCAAGCCATTTTTGCCACAGGAGGTAGTGATCAGTAGTTGTGTTTGGACATGGGTAGAGAGGGAAGGCTGCAAAGTAAGAGACTCTAATATTTACTTAAAAGGACACTAGGGAGAAAATTCACTTTAGTTTTCCCACTAATAAGTGTCACAGAGATATGGAAGATTGATGATAGTGGTGATTCTTTGGCCCATCATATCAATCATAAAGAATATCAGCTAGCCTTTTCGCTTTTGACTTAATAATTTTGGAAGGAAAGAATTTCTAAAGGAAACTCAGTAGGATAACAGCATCACTATTAATCCCTTTAAAATTGTAGCCTCCCCCCCAAATTGGTGGAAATTTACTGACCATATAATAAAATTAGACAAGGAATCTGATCAACAAAATAAGCAGAAACCATCAGAAACATCTAAGATTACATACTGAAAATGTTTAAGGGTTACTTGTAACAGAATACTTGACTTTGCAACATAAAAATGTATTTTACTGGGTAATTATGGCTAAAATACTATGAACTATAGACCAGATAAAGAATAGCCTTGTAATTGAAATAGCACTATATATTTTTCACTACATAATTAAATGGACAACAGTGTTCAAAAAAGATTCAAATTCTACAATAAAACTTTCTGCAACATACCTTGGCATTACTAAAGCATTGTGTTTTTATTTTATTTTAAAGTTTTAACTGGATGATGCACTAGTGTAAATGCTTTTTATGATTTTTAAAATGATTTTTTGCAACATTAACTTTTATAATGTGAAACATAATTAGGACAATGAAAATAAGAAGTGTTATCTATCCCACTAGATTACAGTGATCACTGTCTTTGTTTCTTTCTCCCCTCAACCACTCCTTTTTTTTTTTTTTTGCTTTGCTTTTCATTGATCGTAGGTGAATTTTGGAAGAAATTTTCAATAGGTTATGTAACTCTTCCAAATCTAAGTTTCCAAGATATATTCTTCTACCACTTTCATACATTTTGAGTCTTAAATTAAATCTAAATTTTTTTGTGTGTTTGATTGACTAGAGCTGTTAACAATCACTATAGTTAACAATCACTAACTAAATGAGTATCATTTTTTTTCTAGAAATTGATATTAGAAGAGTATCAATTTTCTAAGAGAATTTGGGCAGGATTTTGGAAAGTATGTGCTATGAAGTGTATTATGTTTCCCCCAGATTCACAATCTGAAGTCCTAACCCCAATGACAGTGTTTGGAGATAGGGCTTTTAGGAGGTAATTAAGGTTAAGTCAGGTCATAAGGCTGGGGTCTTAATCATATAGAATTAGTAGTTTTATAAGAAGAGGAAAAGAGAGATATTTTTCTCCACATGAAAATACCAAGAAAAGGCCATGGGAGGACACATGGTGAATGTGGCCATCTGCCCTCACCAAAAACCAAACCCTGCTGGGTGTTGAGGCTGGACTTTCTAGACTTCAGAACTGTGAGAAAATGGGTTTCTATTGTTTAAGTCATAATGGCTCAACCTGACTAAGAAAGATAGTATACTCTTCAAAACTGGAACACTGTACTTGGACACACAAAAAAACTGTGGTATCAGCCAAACTATGCAACTTGAAAGGTCTGTGGATGGACATGGCCAAATCTCTTACCTGCTCTGCAAATCAATCCCCTCTTCTAAAAGGAGGATGATAATCTTGCTGGCAATCTTGGTGGTAATCTTGAGTTAAAAGGATCAATAGAGGCAGAAATGATTTCAAAACTATAAAACATTGTGTACAAGAATAAAGTCTTTCTTTTAAGCTCAAAATTAATCTTAGAAGAGTTGGTGTCTATTTACTTATATGAGATATGCTTATATAAGTTGTAAATATAAAATTTAAATATAAATGTTAATCATTTATATTTTTTGAAAATGCATCATTTCCAAGAGCTAGTACTCTAGACTGTGAGAAGAATAGAGAGTCTATACGTCAATGTTTTAACTAAAGTCATGAAAGAATGATTAGAAATATATAAAATGCACTACTCTAAAATATGACATTTTAGGTTATGTAGGCTTGCTATAGTGTAACATTTATTGTGCATTTAGTCTACACAAAATATATTGTGAATTCAAGTTTATTTTCAAATAATTCAACAGTTTGCAAGTTATAGCATATGCTGCTTAATAAGTATTTTCTAACTTTAAGTGTAATATTACTGAGCCAGATGCCATTCATGTGAAAAGGAAGCAAAATAGATAGTCAGAAAAGACCAATATCCAGAATCTACAAAATAAACAACTCAGCAAGAAAAACAAATAACCCTATTAAAAAGTGGGTAATGGACATGAACAGATATCTCTCAAAAGAAAATACACAAATGACCAACAAACATAAAAAAAAATGTTCTACATCACTAATCATCAGGGAAATATAAATTAAAGCCACGGTGAGATATCACCTTATACCAGATAAAATGCCATTATTAGAAAGTTAAAAAAAAAATAGATGTTGGCACAAATGCAGAGCAAAGGGAATGCTTATATACTGTTGGTGAGAATGTAAATTAGTAAAACCTCTATGAAAATTGGTATGAAGATTTATTAAAGTACTAACAGTAGATCTACTTTTGTATCCAGCAATCCAACTACTTGGTATCTACCCAAATGAACAGACAGATCATGAAAATTACACACACACACACACACACACACACCATGGAATACTATTCAGCCACAAAAAAGGATGAAATAATGTCTTTTGCCACAACTTGGTTGGAGTTGAAGACCACCATTCTAAGTGAAGTAACACAGGAATGGAAAACCAAATGCTGCATGTTCTCACTTATATGTGGGAGTTAAGCTAAGGTTCTGTGCAAGCACATAGAATGGTATAATGGACACTGGAGACCTAGAAGGAGGGTGGAAAGGGGGGAAGATAAAAAAACACCTAATGGGCAATGTGCACCACTAAGGCTGGTAGGTATACTTAAAGTCTAGGCTTCTTCACCACTATACAATGCATCTATGTAACCAAAAACCATTTGAACCCCCTAAAGGTACTAAAATAAAAAAATACATAACATACAGATATAAAAGGAATAAAAAAAATTGCAACCAAAATACATAATATACAGATATAAAAGGAATAAAAAAAATTGCAACCAAGTTTAGTTGACTTTGGTAGACAAAGATAAGTTAAAATAGAAGAATAAGCAAATCTAAAATTGGAAATGTTGGGGACATTAGAACTATAGTGAAATTTGGTAAGCATTAAAAATTAAATACATAGGACTTCTGCCAAGATGGCGACCGGGCAGCGTGGTCTGTGAGACCTCCACAGAAGAGGACACAGAAAGACTCGGGCTCTCTCCCTGGGGGCCTACTCCCCACACGGAACTTGGCCACTGACACCGCAGAAACATCACAGCGGGCTGGCGGTAGAAGCGGTTGCCACCGCCTCCGCTGCCACCGATCACCACAGCGGGCCGGCGGCTGGGCTCGCCACCGCAAGTGGCTGGGCTCGCCACTATGGTCCAGACACTCATTGCCGTTGCTGCTGCGACCGGACACCGTCATCGCTGCTGTGGTCCTGGATCCATTGCCGCCACGGTCTAGATACGGCTGCCTCTGCAGCCTGTGCCTGAGGTGATCCACCCCTCCACACAGGATATGTTGAGACTAAGATCGCTGCCGCTGCCACTTCCACCGCCACTGCCGCTTTGACTTCCTGATGAGCCTTGGATCTCTTCCTGTGAGCCCATTCCTGGCTGGCCCCCTCTCAGGCTCCCTCCCTGGTGGGACAAGCAACTGAGATAAAGACCATCTGGAGCCATAAGACAGCACCACCTGCTGGCTACTTAAGGTAATAACACCAAAAGGGGAAACTGACCCATTGAATAAACTTGCCAACTTGGGAAAAAACAGCCAGAAATCAGAACTGAAAGGACATTGAACTTAAATGAAAAGTTTCAAAGTGTACCTGATTGGTTCTGTTAGTTTACTTACTCGATTCCATCCTTTTCATTCTGGCCCTCCCCCCCTTTTTTCTTTTTTTCTTTTTATCTTTTTCTTTTCAATTTAGTTTTTGTTTGGTTTCTTTCTTTTCTCTTTTCTTCGCTCTATAAACTAGATCTTCTTTCTTTCTTTTTCCTTTTCTTCTTGCTATAAACTTGCCAACCTGGGAAAATAAGAAGACTGGTTAGCTTGTTTGTTAGTATCAATGCATGTTTTAGTGCTTTTTTTTGTATCGGCATTGGTCAGTTTGTAGCCGTGGTCTACTGTTTTTATCTGTTTCAGTTTTTGTCTCTCTCTCCATTTGTTAGTACACCCATCTGCTCTCCCCCTTACCCCTCTCTCTTTCTATCCCCTCTCATCCACACTGTCTCCCCCATTCTCTTCCCTCTGTTAACCTCATTTTATCTCAGGGAGCAAACCTACAACCCCACTGCATGGCCAGATTCCAAAGCAGTGGGAAGAGGGCTTCAGATTATCCACACACCTGTCAGCAGATACCAGATACCAGGATCTGCGGATAGAGTTTGAATGACAGCTTCCCCCCACAGTTGAATAACAGAATTAAAGAAGACAGAGACGTGGAGGAAAGGAAAAAGTAGGGAGGGAAAAAATAGCACAAATGAAGAAAAACCAAAAGAATATGGGTCTCTCCCAGACCCCTTGGAGGGCAGACACCGAGAAAACTGACTTTGGAATGCAAACAATGAAGAGCCCCCAAAATGACTGGTTTCAAACTACAACTCTAGATATCAAGACAATAAAGGAGAGATTAAAGAGAATGGAGGAGAGTCAAGAAGAAATTAGGAAGGAGATGATAACTGAGCTAACAGCAATAAAGAATATTGTGAGTGAAATAAATAACAGAATGACAAGCATGGAAAGCAGAATTACCCAAGTAAAAGAAAGAATCTCAGAGCTTGAAGACCAAAATATAGAACTAATCCAAACTGTCAAAAACACAGAAAGCAAGCTCAAAAAAGCAGAACAAAACCTTCAAGAGATGAGCGACTACTTCAAGAGACCAAACTTCAGGGTGATTAGTCTCCCTGAAGCAGAAAGAGAGACAGAGTCCACACTAGAACAAGCCTTTCATGACATAATTCAAGAAAACTTCCCTCATCCAACCAGGGATGCAAAAATTCAAACACAAGAGATTCAGAGAAACCCTGCAAGACAACAAATGCGGAGACCAACTCCTAGACACATAATAGTTCGCCTGAACAAAGTAGGTATAAAAGAAAAAATCCTAAAGACAGCAAGAGAAAAAGGCCAGATCACCTACCATGGAAGACCAATTAGAGTAGCAGCAGATTTATCTACAGAAACCCTGCAGGCTAGGAGAGCTTGGAGCCCTATCTTCAAAGTCCTAAAAGACAAACAATTTCAA
>CAUYQG010002949.1:0-41059 GCA_963574415.1 Tarsius wallacei
GCCCGGCTAATTTTTTGATTTATTGTAGAGATGAGGTCTCACCAAGTTGCCCAGGCGGGTCTCGAACCCGCGGGCTCAGGCAATCCACTCACCTCAGCCTCCCAAGGCGCGGGATTACAGGCTGAGCCACTGAGCCCGGCCATTTTTTATTTCTTAAGTAAATGACAAGTGAGGAAGAGACCAGGAGGTCAGGAGGAAGAAAGTGAGGGAAGTGAAGAGGGGCATTTGGTGTTAGGAGAAGGTGTTGGTAGATCCAGGGGTTACGTATGTCAGAAACCGGGACCTTCACTTGCTTTCTTAAGTGAGATATCAGCACCTGAAGGTTAGCACTTCAGCACATGTGTTTGGCGAGTTATTGGTAGAGAACAATAGGTAGGGGACAGTAGCATGCTAGGGACAAAGGTGGAGACGAAACCTGTCACTTCAACCTAAAGGTTTGGATAGAAACACTTACTCCTTTACCCCTCGTTTTTGGTGTTAAGTGCCATCTTATTTTAATCAGTCAAAAGCAAATAATTGGACAGCTGCAGTGGCTCACACCGGCACTTTAGGAGTCCAAGGCGGATGATCGCTTTAGGACAGGAGTTCAAGACCATCCTGGACAACATATTGAGACCTTGTCTCTACACATAATAAAAAATTATCCTGTTGTGGTAGAGCATGCCTTTAGTCCCAGCTCCTGGTTATGCCGAGGTGGGAGGATCGCATAAACCCCGGAGTTTGAGTTTGCAGTGAATTATGATGTCACCACTGTACTCCAGCCTAGGAGACAGAGCAAGACCTTGTCTCAAAAAAAAAAAAAAAAAAAAAAGAAAGAAAGAAAATTAAATACTTCCTGGTAGAAGTTGTCCTGGACTTTGTTAAAACTTAGATTCATAGTCACTTCCTGCTGTAGATTTAGTTGAGTTTTTTTTCTTAAGGGCCTAAGGTAATTCTAATGATCATCTGTCAAAAGCCCACATTTTATCTAGAAACGGCTGGTGTTTTGTATTCTCCCTCTTGCTAACCTATGTTGTATGATAAAGAGTTCACATAAGATCTCCTAACACCTAATTTCTCCATTCTCAGAAACTGTTGCTGTGACGTGTAATCAACAGTGAGCACTTGTTTGTGGGGCGTGGGGTTAGAGATGGTGGCTGCTTCCCCACCACTCTCTCACACCCTGTCAGATTTTTGATGTTCTACTTAAGTAGAAGTAGACTTTAGCCGTACTTCTTTTATGTCCAAAGTTAGATCATAAATCATCACTTTATTGTATATAACATAATTTGATTAGAAAAGCCAACATTGTAAGGATTAGACCTTACTTTTTAGGAAGGTATATTGTAAAATGCCACATAGTCAAGAGAAAAGTGGGATGATCAGAAATAAAACCCCTCATTGGTAGGGGTCGAGGAACTTGGATTCAAATTTAGGTTTTGCCACTTGCCTACATAATACAGTTAATCACTTGGGCATTCTTAGCTTTCTCCTTTATAAAATAGGTACAGTAATATCTACACTGTAGGATTACAAAAAAGCAGATGAAAGAACTTGTAAAAAAATGCTTCTAAAAGTAAACAATGCCAAATAAATATGAAGTATGGGTGACTGATTTAAATTAGATAAAAAACCTTTGAAATCCTTGAATGTTTGCTAGTGGCTATTTTAAAATAAATGAGGGGGGGAGGGGCACACCTCATCAACAAGGGTACCTGCATAAACAACATTTGTATACCTAACCCTGAATTGTACCCCACATCTTTAAAATAAAAATTAAATAAATAAATGAAGGCGCACCCCATTTAGATTTTGTGAGTATATTTCTTCATCAATCAAAAATTTATTTCCTCAAAATGAAATTAGTATGTGTTAGTGAGATGATTTCTATTAAAAGTAAAATATAGTTCTTTGCACTTAATGATTTTGGGTGGGTGCTTTTCTATTTTTCTGAATAGGTAGGAAAGATAACTTTATTGTGTCACTGCTGCATGCTAGACACCTCACATGCGTACTCTTTAACCTTCACACCAATTCTGCAGGGGAGGTGTTCACCTCTTTATAGATTAGGAAACAAATTTCAGAGAAGAGAAAACAAAAGAAAACAGAAACTTGCCAGAGGCCACCCCGCTAGTAAGTAGAAGTGTGGGATCAAAACTGAAATCTGGGTGCTGCTATGAAGCCTTCCTCTTGCTAATGCTGGTCCTTTCCTTGCTCTGCCTCCTCGCCCTGAGCATCTTTGAGAAGCCTTGAGCTTTGAGTCTGTAGGCTGCTCCTTTGCATCACTCCCGGAAGGTTCAGACATCTTTCCTGTCACACCCTGGTATTAGTTCCATTGATCAGGAATAGATTTCTGTGGAAATCACCTAAGACTGGCTGATCTTATCTGGGTATGCCAGTGATGGAGAAGAGGACTTGCCTTCCCAAACAGTTCTTTTTTAACTGAATAACTGAGAATGTTTTTTCAAAGCTTTGAAAACTTTTCTTTCCTGCCTGGCTTGGTGGCTGAGCCTGTAATCCCAGCACTTTGGGAAGCCAAGGTGAGCGGATTGCCTGAGCCTACCTCAGCATAACCAGGAGCTGGGAGTAAAGTCATGCTCACCACAACAGGCTGATTTTTTATTATCTGTAGAGACAAGGTCTCAATATGTTGTCCAGGATGGTCTTGAGCTCCTGTCCTAAAGTGATCATCCACCTTGGACTCCTAAAGAGCAAGACCTTGTCTCAAAAAAGAAAGAAAGAAAGAAAGAAAATTAAATACATTGGTGAGACCTCATCTCTACAATAAAATAAAAAAAATTAGTTAGGTGTGATAGTGCATGCCTGCAGTTCCAGCTACTTGGAAGGCTGAGGCAGAAGGATGGCCGGAACGCAGCAGGTCGAGGATGGGGTGGCCATGAGTGTGCCACTGCACTCTAGCCTGGACGACAGAGTGAGATTCCAACTCACCAAAAAAAAAAAACCAAAAAAAACCCCAAAAAACCTTTTCTTTCCAAAACTATCAGAATGGTAGAAACATTTTACTATGGCTATGGGTGATTTTTCTTTTCTTAAAAATTTTTTGGATTTTTTTTTCAAGTGTACTCTAATGAGTGTGTGTTTCTTTGATTTTCTTTAATTAAACAATGTATGTTCATGATTTTTAAAAACTCAATCATACAAAAGTTTTATATGATTAAAAGCATTTCCCACCCCCTGACCTCTTCCTGAAGGCAACTGCTTTGGTTTTTTGTTCTTCTGGTGAGAACTCCAGGTCCCTCATAGTTGCTTAAATCTATTTCTGGCTTTGTTGATTTTAGACATCTGTCTCTTGATTGTTCTCTGTTCTTTGAGATTTTCAATTTTCTCAATTCTTATCTTTTAGTCTTTTTGTTTTTTTGAGTGGGAGTCTCACTTTGTCATCCAGACTATAGTGCAGTGGCATGGTCATAGCTCACTGCAGCCTTGACCTCCTGGGCTCAGGCGATCCTTTTGCCTCAGCCTCCCAAGTAGCTGGGATTATAGGCACACACCACCATGCCCAGCTAATTTTATTTTTTTGTAGAGACAAGGTCTTGCTATGTTGCCCAGGTTGGTCTCAGACTCCTGGGCTCATGCAGTCCTCCCACCTCAGCCTCCCAAAGTTGTGGGATTATAGGTGTGAGCCACTGTGCCCAGCCTAGCCTTTCTGTTTAATACATCCTTTAATTCAGCAATTTTTGTAGCATCTTCTTGTTACAGATACATACCTTCTCAACTTTTCTAAGGATACCAAACTGTATCCAAGTCCTTTTGCATTTCCTCTCTAGGACTTCTGTTTAGCTTGATCTTGTTGTGTTATAGAGTATCATCAGATGTCTGAAAATTCATTGTTGTGTTTTTCATATTTGAGAATGAAGCATAAAACCTGGAGATTTGCTTTATAGTAAGCTGGCAGGAAGCCATATGTTGAACTGGGGTCCCCCAGATACCATTATGCAGAGAGCTTTGCTCTAGGGTGCCAGCATCCATGCCAGCTACCTTAGTAAGTCCCAGAAATGTTGTTCAGTTTAATTAGAGAAGTGTCCTCCTTTCCCTCCCTACTTTCCTCACCCCCCTCACCCCACCTCTTAGAAACACCCTGCTTTGTGTCATTCTGTGTGTGGGAGTGAGCAGGGTTGCCTTTGTGGGTGTGTGAACTGAGTTGCACAGAAAGGCCTGCACTTGATGTGGTGCTCTACCATCATTGTCCTAAATTCTTAATTTTCGAACACTGGCCCCCACTCTTTTATTTGTGTACTGAGCCCAGTTCTAGGGGTGAGGGAAGGGGCTTGTGTGGATGATTTAAGAATATAGATATTTGGCTGGCCAATTTTGGGAGGCTGGGGCAGGAGGATTGCTTGAGGCCATGAGTTTGAGACCAGACTGGACCACATAACGAGACCCCATCTCTACAGAAAAATACAAAACTTAGCCAGTGTGGTGGCATGCATCTATTGTCCCAGCTACTCGGGAGGCTTAGTGAGGAGGATACTTGAGCCCAGGAGTTTGAGGCTGCAGTGAGCTACAATCTCACTACTATACTCCTGCCTGGATGACAGAGCAAAACCTTGTCTAAAAAAAAAAAAAGAATGTAGACTTTTCATTAATCTCATTTTTAGCCTTATCGACCCCCTCCTGGTTCCACTGCACTCACAATCTCCAGATCCAGATTCTTCATGAGTTTCTACCAGGCAGGCCAACGTGCTTCTGGCTCACTTGCACCTTTGCCTAGCCTAGGTCACAGCTTCTGGGTATCTGTCTGCTTTGTACATCAGCATCCTTTTAGTCCAGCCTAGATGTTTGTGGAGGTCTCTTCTTGTCGGCCACTTGTTTTCCTTGGTGTCTGTGTTGTGCCATTTACCTTCCTTTCCTCTCTATTTTAGTAAGGTCTTGGAGGAGAGAGGAGATAAATGCATGTGCTCAGTTCATTAATTTGACCAGCAAATTCTGTCCTACTTTTATAATAATAATACTACTAATAAACAAAATACCCAATAAACATTAATAAGAAACAATTTGTCTTGCTAAAAATTTTTTTGGTTATAGCTAGAAATAGTACTTTGAGAGAATTTATAATTTTGTTTAGAGAAGTAGAGAATATTTGAATTTAAACATTTATTATTTATTTTTCTTGAGCATTCTTTAGCCCAAAACGAAGACAAACTTTGCAGTTATCAATTGTCATTATTTTCACTTAAGGTTATTTTTCTGTTTCATAGAGGGTGCTGGATCTTTGCCCTGGCCGGGAGGTTCTGCAGCCAAACCTGGAAAACCCAAGGGAAAGAAAAAGCTTTCGTCTGTTCGTCAGAAATTTGATGTAGGTTGTTCTCTGATAGATCTAGATAATGATTGATGGAAGAGCTGATGTGAATATTAAAATACTGGTGGTAAACTTGAAAAAAGGGGGCATGATTTGGGAGAAAAGGGTTTCAAGGATTGTGAATCCTAGGTGTCTGAATTCTTATAATTCCTGTTTGCTATTCCTTAAATATTAATGTTATCACTAGTACCTAATGCTTTTTCAGATAGTCAAAGCTATGCCTTTGTTCTTTCTCTTCTGGAATATTTTTCTTGAATGAATAATGTTCTCACATTGAGACATATATGCCTGGAGGGCTCTAGCAGGTTCCTGGTGATGCCCAACTGGGCCTCCAGCCTCTCAGGGACCAGTAGAGATGTTGTGAAGGCATTTTGGCTACAAAATGTGTAAACATTTCAGAATAAATTGCTTTTTTTAGGTTATCTCTAGGGGAAAAAGTTTCCCAAAAGTAACCTTTTTATACATTTAACTGGATATTGATAGCTTTATTGATTATTATCAACATTTATTTCCTATTGCTCTATACTTTATATTAGTAATAATCAATCTGGAGGGCTCCAGAGAGGCTGCCTGGTTTAAAAAGGCATATTCAATCTAAAACAGTTTATACTTGGAAAATGGAGAAATAACAACGTTTTTGTAAGATAAGCTTTTAACAGAGACATACTGTCTTCACTACAAAATCTTGTATGTTTGGCCTAAGGAGAAGATACCAGGACATACCTCCCAGTGGTGATGAAGAATACAAATGAGCTAACAGAGTCAGAGGAAGGCTCAGATTTTAGGAATGAAAAAAGATTGAGAAAAACTTTTTTAACTTTTGTCATTTTTTTCAAATCAGTAGGGTGGTGTGTGTGTGTGTGTGTGAGTCTGAGTCTGTGTCCAAGAAAGATGCTTATTATAAGGTATTGATGGGCATGATTACAGAGGCCAGGTCCCACAATTAGTCATCTGCAAGCTGGAGACCAGGAGGGCCAGTAGTGTAGTTCAGAAGCCTGCAAGCCAGAAGGCTGATTGTGTAGATTCCTTTCTGGTCTGAAGGCCTGAGGAGGAGGAACACCAATGGGAGGAGAAGGTCCATGTCCTAGCTTAAGCAGTCAGAGGATCAGGAATCCAATCTTCCTTCTTTTTGTTCCATTTGGATGTTTAGTGGGTTGGCAGATTGTGGAGACAAAAGTACTCCATCTTTGATGCTAATCCGCCATGTTGACTTCTGATTATCCCCAACCCTGTGAATGCCTCCTGGTTTCTACTTTATTTACTTTCCCTACTGTAAGAACAAAGCAACCTTGATGTTGTCACACAAATTATAGGCTATGGATGCATGTAGCATTCTTGCCCGAGAAAAACTTTTAAACAGTGTAACTGTATCTTGGGTAGGTTCTGTGTTGAAAGGTAAATAGAAAATAACAGCAATTAAATAGTTACACTACACAGCATGATCTTAGACTATTTACTGGATCTGTCATATTGGCTAGCTAGTAATTGAAGCATTAATTGTTATGTTTGTACTTCTAGAATCTACTTACTAAAGTTGTACTTAAAATGCTCTGACTTGTTTGAATATAGTTTTGTATCTTCTCCTTCTTTCTAATTGTTATTTTTAGCACAGGACCCTGCATTCTGTGATCACCAAGGTTTTCATTGAATAGAATAAACTGCTGTGTATGCTACCCTTATTCTCCTTAATTCATGTCTTTGTTATTACCATGTAATGGGTATGAATCTGTGACTGGGCACAAATTATCGTTATTTTTAAAACCCTTGTGGTATAGTTTTAGTGCGATTTTTGTAGGATCTCCAGTTTCATGCATATGTTACTTTCGTTTGTATCTTACTTGCCACTTTAATGAATAATTTTGAAGTTTTCTTCCTCATAGCATAGATTCCAGCCTCAAAACCCCCTCTCAGGAGCCCAGCAGTTTGTGGCAAAGGATCCCCAAGATGATGACGACTTGAAACTGTGTTCCCACACAATGATGCTTCCCACTCGGGGCCAACTGGAAGGGAGAATGATAGTGACTGCGTATGAGCATGGACTGGACAATGTCACTGAGGAGGCCGTTTCAGCTGTTGTCTATGCGGTGGAGGTTGGTTTGCTGTTGGCAAAAATAATTTTACAGATTGGCTGTGACAAGCTTGTGCATGTTATTTAAAGTTGATATCGCAAGAAAAGAACTGGGTCACTCTGATTTCACAGGACTATCATTGTTGCAGTTGTTTTCTTTTGAGAAGAGAAAGACGTCACCATCCAAATAATTGCTTAGTTAGACTAAGCTTTTCAAAAAAGGTTAATTATGGCATAACACTTCTGTTTGATCTGATGTTTAATCTGTCAACAAGGGAACAGTTTTTAAGGAAAGAAATGAGATCACAAATCCTAAAGATTAAAGACACTTGTGTTTGCTGTGGTACAGCATTTAGAGGGCAGTAGACTTGGCATCTGAACAGTGGAATTATTTTCTCACTCAGCACACTATTCCACTCATCTATTCATTGTATCCATTTAGTTACTTGACACAATATACCTTGGGGTCTGTAGCGCACAGATGCTGTCAGGTGACACTGGGTAATTCCTTTCCATTTCCCTCATCTGTACCTGAAAAATAACAATAGCTGTCTTGAATTCTGGGTGCAAACTCATTCTAAAGAATACAACGATGTCTTGATATAAGCCAGTCTCTTTGGTATAATTGAAACACTTGCCTGATCCTGGCTCCCCTGTTAATAATGGTAGACTGGGACTAGTTCTCTATTTTCACATTCTCCAGCCTTTTCTTATGTACTTGGCTCTCATAAAAATGAAGAGAAATCAAGTAGTACCTAATTGGTGTGTTTATTTCCTATATATCTGCTATTTATGGCTTTTCAGAGAGCCAAGTTTCTTTGCATGTGAAGATTTTGGTAGATTGAATATCATAACCGATAATACCAGTTCTTAAAACTTTTTGTCCCATTTTAAACCAAGTTTCAAGTCTCATACCTCTTCTTAAAAAAATTTATTTGTTTTTGTACTTTTATTTAAAGTGATCTAGAAATCATTTTTGAGAGAGAGAAGCCAATTTAGAGTTGTAAAAACTTTGAAAATAAATTTCATGTAGAGCAATTAAATAAAAATAAGCACATCCCACTCTTTACTATACCTTCCTTCTCCCCTGGTGTGTCTCTGTGGCTCTTTAGTTAACATTCATCTGGTTCTAGCATGTACTAACCTGTTCTACATCTCCATCTAAATGCCAATAAACATTTTTTTGGTTGATGGAAGTTTTATGAATCATTTTTAGAGAGATCATGCAATTTTTCTTTTCTTGTTTTTACAGAATCACCTTAAAGATATCCTGACATCAGTTGTGTCAAGAAGAAAAGCATATCGGTTACGCGATGGCCATTTTAAATATGCCTTTGGTAGTAACGTGACCCCACAGCCATACCTGAAGAATAGTGTAGTAGCTTACAACAACTTAATAGAAAGGTAAATAAAGTTTCTTGTGATTTTTGTTCCACCCTTTGCTAGTTGGTTTCACTACTCTTAAACAGACTACTGTTAAACAATTGATTATGTTTGACACAGTACAATTTTATTTTCTTTAGTCTCATCCTTGCATGATGTCTAGTGAATTATTTTAATGCTTTTTTTTTTTTTTGAGTTGGAGTCTCACTCTGTCGCCCAGACTGGAGTGCAGCGACTGCTCCCGGCCACCGCAGCCTCGACCTGCTGGGCTCCGGCAATCCTTCCGCCTCAGCCTTCCAAGTAGCTGGAACTACAGGCGCATGCTACCACGCTTGGCTAATTTTTTGATTTATTGTAGAGATGAGGTCTCGCCAAGTTGCCCAGGCGGATCTCGAACCCGCGGGCTCAGGCAATCCACTCACCTCGGCTTCCCAAAGTGCGGGATTATAGGCTGAGCCACCGAGCCCGGCCTATTTTGATGCTTTTTAAAATCAGAAGTGAAGTTCCAGAGTTTGGCAGCTGCATGTGGATTTAATGAGATTGTGCCCTTCATTTTCTGAGGTGGAGTGGCATCCTGATGGCTCTTGATGGTACCTGCCTTGCGGGAGAAGTGGACCTGCTCCCAGTCAGAAGCATAGCCTGAGATTGTTAGTGAAGGCTGTTTCTTGATGGAGGAGGGAGAGGAGTGGCAGATGTTTCTCCAGGTCATCTGGCTCTTGTAGCTCAAGATAGTGGCCTGTACCTGGTGTCACCAGATTGCCTTTGGTGTCCTGCTGTGTAGATCTTTCTCTCATTTCATCTCTGGAATTCCTGTGTCCTCATACCATTGTGAGTTCACGACCTCTGTCAAGTCATCCCTTGTAGACAGTCTGGATTACCTTCATCTGTGTGGTCTTCCTCACCCTTCTACCTCCCTTTCTCCATTCTCCCACCCCCCACCACCATTTAGTCTGAATTGTAATCCTTTGGGAAAGAAAAAACATTAATATAAGTGACTGAGTTTCCTTTGATTGTATCTGGTTAGTTGGGAATAAGAGAGGTAAAGAGAACAGGGAGATGCAAGTTCAGAGAAAATATGTTTGGGAGGGCTGGCAGGGGTGATGGTGGTGAAGAAATAACAGGAAGGGAAGGCAGGGTGTGGGTAGGAAAGCCAAGGGTTGGACAAGGCAGACAGTGTTGGCACCCATGTGGGAGGCTGTACCCCAGTGCCCATCTCCTGGCTCTGAAGACCTCTGTACAGGGTCACAGACCCATTTTGGTTTAAACTGGGTTCACTGTTTCAATTGCCATATGTGGTGGTTGGTTGTCTTAATCTCATTCAGTCATATCTGTTTGGGATTCTTTGTTTTCATTTGTAAATCATTCTTCTCTAGGAAAAAAAAAAAGAAAAACAAAACAAACCAAAAACTTGGCTCCTTGTAGTGGGTGATATTGGGAGCAGTGTCTGACCCTGGTGAGACCCCTGAGCGCTCTACACTGCTGGCCAGTCCCGGTGAGGGCTGTGGCCTGTCGGCTGCTTGCTGCTGTGACGGGGCTGATCTTGTCCAGTGCTCCAGTCTCACGCTAACATTCCTCTGTGCTCTTCTCTGAGCTGTGGCCTCTTTTGTTTCACCTGTGTGTGTACTCCTCAGAGTTGTGTAGGTGATTCCCTGCTATGTTAGGATGTAGAAACCATCCTAGCCGGACTCCTCAGCTTGTATTGTATCTGGGCTCTATTTTGGGAAATTGGCAAGGTTGGGTTAATTTTCTCCACCCTCCATCTTTGTCTGGTGCTTCTTCTGTGCTGTATCATCTTCTCTTGCTGTTGATTTCCGAGCCTGTTGTCTCTATTATCATTCACCTTCCTCTCCAAGTTACTTGTTTTCAATTTCATATTCCTTTGGTTAAGATCTGTTAGCTTTTTCAACTGGAAGCTCTTTGAGGACAGCAAACAATTTTGGTTCAGTCAGTATTTTAGCATTTTGGAGGAAGGAGGATCAATGTAGTTGCATTCCATTTGTTTTCAGTTTGATAGATGGGCTGCCTTTTAACATTAAATTTAGAGACTGCATGTGTGTACTAGTATATGTTGAATGGATTTCTCATTCTGTTAAAGAATTAAAAAAAACTCTAGCAGGCCACTCCTACTCTGGTGATTCAATTGTCTTCATACCGGAAATATTTCTGAATCTTCATTTTCAGCCCTCCAGCTTTTTCTGCTCCCTGTGTGGGTCAGAACCCAGTGTCCCACCCGCCCCCTGATGACGCGGAGCAGCAGGCTGCGCTCTTGCTGGCATGCGCTGGGGACACTCTGCCTGCGTCTTTGCCTCCAGTGAACATGTACGACCTTTTTGAAGCTTTGCAGGTAACTCTTGGCTCCTTAAAGTTTATCTAGATTTACAGAGAGATTCAACGATTCTTCAAGTCTGCAAAGATGTTCACTAGTTGTTTCTACTTCTAGGCTTTGGGTTTTTCAGTTTTTATTGGTTGTTATTAAAGCCATTAATATGAGCTCATTTTTCAGATATTGAGCCCAGGAGTCCTTCCTAATTTTCCTCCCCCATCTTCTACCTCCCCAGTGAAAGACAAAGCAAAACACCCCTTTGTTCCCTTATTCCTATTTCAGAACTGTGTTATATTCTTGTTTCCTGATTTGGGATTCATTAGCTTCTTCTGACTTAACAGTTTAGGGGTTGTATGTATGTCTTGTTGGGATAAACCCTACTTACACTTTAGTAGACTTATTTTTCCAACACATAAAGTAAAATTGGGAACATGCTCATTTTTGGATCCCAGGTACACCGGGAAGTCATTCCTACACATACCGTCTATGCCCTTAACATTGAAAGGATCATCATGAAGCTCTGGCACCCAAATCACGAAGAGCTACAGCAGGACAAAGTCCACCGCCAGCGCCTGGCAGCCAAGGAAGGGCTTCTGCTATGCTAAATTAGGATTGGAGGGTGTGGGGTCCTCACCATATCCGTTGGTTATTGAAAATTGAATGTTTTTTGGGTCCACATTTCAAGGCTGAAATGTATAGTGTATATATAACCTTTCCTATGGAAATGTGACGTTGAGTACATCTTGTGTTGCTACTGTGAAGCCATTCATATAAATCTTTGATAATGACCCATATCTCTGTATGTATGTGTTCCCAGTTGTGGGAGGAGGCACGGTAAAGCTCTGTGCCTGGAATGGAGATATTTAGGCACCTGAGGCTTAGTGTCCTCTGGTCTGCATGTAAGATAGATGACATTCTAGAACAAAGAAACTATTATAACTTAGTCCTCATGATCAGCAGGACATTTGTGTGTTCAGTGACATCATATATTCTGTATCTAAAAGTCTAAAATTTCTGCCTTTCTCCAGAAGAATTGTGCTCTTGCATTTTGGTTGAAATAACTTGCAGTGTTAAAAATCAGATACCTTCTTAAGTAACCAGTTTAATTTCTAACAGCTACAGGTAGCCTCTGAATGAGTCATTGTTACAACTTTACAGAAAATATAATGTGGAAATGCTGTGCTGTTAGACAAAATAAAGCCCTTTGCATTTAAAACTAAAATAAAAATAAGCAAAACTCTTGGAATGCAATTAAACTTATAAAAATGTCTTCCCATAATGCAAGTTTTTTTTAGTCAATATGCCCACAGACTTTGATTGGCAAATTAATCTATGAATTATTCCTATAGAATGTGTTTTAAGGAATTTATACAATTGGATTTATACTTGGTAATTTACCTATTCTTATGAAAATCTATTTCTGTCCTTTCAAGTGACAAAGTGAAATTAATTTATATTTGACAGTGTTATTGATAACTTTGTTTTTTGAGATATGTTTCTTTTTACTCAAGAGATAGTGTTGATGGATGAATTAGAATGTATAGATGGTCTGTGTAGGTCTAAATAATGTATGTATAGGTATGTATATATGGTCCACATATCTGGATGTGTATTTGATTTTGTACTTTAAATGTGACAAATAAACCTTTTGGGAGAAAACTTTCTTGTTGTTTACTGAAGTAAACATGTGAGGAATACTACCGTCTACAGAATATGAACGGCCCTGTTTTATAAGATCTTGGCAGAGATTTTTCAAAAGAATGTCTTAGATGAAAGAGATGAAAAAGCAGGTTCCCATAAGGTATGCCCTTTCTTTTGTAATGTGATTAAGACTAAAAAAAGAAATCAGCAGCTAAGTTTCAATTTTTGGCACTAGCCCTTTAGAGTTTTAGGTAACATTTAAGAATTTGTAGGGTTTGGAAGAATTTGAGCTGACACTCATTTATGAATGTAGTGGTTTGTTTTGGACTGCCTGTATACCTGGCAGTGCTGTGCAGGGAGTATGTTGGATTTCATGAGTTCCACAGGTGGAGAGGCAGCCAAGACCTGGCCATATCCTGCTGCCATTACAATGGCAGGCTCTGGAAGGGTCAGTGTAGCACAGAGGAAACTCCAAACAGGAAAATTCCTCACTACTCTCTAGGACCCGGCCTAAATTCTTAGAGTCATCTACCCACCTGGTGGACCCACAGATCGTGAGAAGACTCTCTTTGCCTCTTATATTTCTGGTCTACACTCTAAAATAAGATGTGTTCTCCCTACCAGTTTTCTCAAATTATTTTCTAAAGTAGAGAGATGAGATTGAGGACAGGGCAGGAAGGTAGAGTAATATTTAGCATTTTCAAGAGAGCCCCCGAAAGATTTAATTCTTCCGCCTAATGCTGGTTCCGCCTCTAACACCACTGCCAGCTTAGGAATTCTGAGTGCAGTGTCTTCTATAACTAGGTAAAAAAAATCTTGAGTACTTATTACCAAGCATCATTTAGAAAAATAATTATTTCAATGAGGTAAAAAGCTGTTAGAGACCAGATAATTTCACACTTAGAATAAAGCTTATTTTTCCTGCTGGAATTCAATCCGTTGTCTTCTAGCTACAGGTATCTCTGCAAAACCAGGCTTGATAAGAAGGCCTGCTTTACTGTCAGGCAGGTGGTGGGCTAATTTAGTACATTCTTATCACCTTTATTACCCACTGCTGTGATCAACCAAGCACACAGCTCCTCAAACACTGTTCCATGGCCTGAGGTAACTGGGATGTTCCCAGATTATCTTCTAAATGGTTACTCACCTTTGACCACAGATAAATGCCTGTGTCTGTCCACCCTTTAATTCATCCTCCAATACCTCCTGGAGGAAGAGTAAGGGAAAGGAAGCTTAGTGTAGGGGTCAGAGCTGGAGTGGGAGCCCCACAGAGTGGCTCAGCATTTAATTCTGGTGGTTTAACAAGGAAAAATAACATCTCCAAATTATTCTTGGAGAGCAAACGACTTATTTTCTTGAGTCTATGGGCACAGTAGATTGTCAGGACTAATTTTACTGAAAGCACACAATTAAAGCACACAACATAAACTCTTGAGTTTATCATGCTTTCTTATTTTCTGTCCATCAACTTGTTAGCATGTTTTCACTCGTTTTAAAGTCATGTCCGTTTATGGATTTCCTTCATGTGATTTTGGTAATTGAGCATCTGAAACATGATTGAATCAGAGATATTTACACCAGACTCCACCACATATTTTCTTCCCTTTGTCTTCAGAGACACCCATATTATATGGCATCCCCCTGAACACTCTTTATCTGATTCAAAAGCATGATATATGGGTACCAAGTTGGATGGAAAATAAAGTGTCACCAATAGTTTGGAATGTAACTTTTCACAATGCTAACAGGTAATTAAATAAAACCACCATAGCCTATTGTCTTTATTATCAAAGTTTATTGTTGGGGTCAGTTCCTATCTACTAAGGAGTACAACTATGTCTCAATATGTGCTATAGAAATTCTAGGGAAATAGCCGTTCTGCAAAATAGTTGTACTGGGGCTCTGTTAGGCATAGATCATAATTAAGTCAGTGGAACAACGAGCCCAGAAAAACCCTGACAGTACAGCCATCACTCTAGGAAAGTTCCAGTGCTATGCAACCTGTAAGGCATCATCTCTCAGCTGATGATGAGACTCACGGAGGTGTTGGTGGAAACAGGAGGTGAACCCATTTTCTACTCTTCTTGGCAGGATATCTATGACTCCAAGGCAGGAACCCAAAATTAGGTCTTATAAAATCTCTTAAGCTCCCAAAGCAAGAAAAATAAGACATAAAGAAGAAAGGACCAGCAACTACAACAGTGGATGAAAAATTAGGTAGAATTAGAAGGAATGGAAACATCTGGAATGGAAAGCAGCTGGGTTTACAATGCCATTTGAGATGACCAAGAATACAGTACAGGTAAAACCAAACGGGGAAATAATTCAAATGTTAAGTCCTTCAGATACTAGAGGTTAAGTGAGGAAAACTGGTTTACGAAAATCAGAAAGGTGAGTCACTAACAGGAAAATGAGTACCTGAGTAGAAATAGGTGTTTCGAGATGCCAAGAACAGTTTAATATACAGGTGAGCTGAGTACAGGAAGGAAAAGTGGTTATGGCAGCCTGTTATCCAGATCTGACATTGGAATGACATTACTAGCAATGGCTTTGTCTAGGAGGTTCTGGCCTATCTTCTGTAGCACAGATAGCTTTGAAGGAATGGTTTCATAACACTCGACTTCTGTGGGAATGCAAATCACTATGGTCTAAAAACTCAATGACCTCCTACCTATTCCTGCAGGGCAAATTAGAAGTCTAGAAACAGCTGTGGCAAAAGGTCCAAACCCTCCCTCTGCCCCTGTGATACAAATATTAAAGAAATTAACAAAACAAGTATCAGATGAGTCAATGGGCCTTGTACCATGTTAACAGCAGGTAATTTATAATGACTTCTGCAGGCAGCCTGAGAAATAGAAGAGCTTGCATACTAAGTCCTGTCCTATCATTAAATATAATAACAAAAAAAATAGGGCCATTAAACGAGGCCCTAAAAAGGTCTAGCTGCCAACCAGATTGGGAAGATAAATAAAACAGCATAGTTTATTTTAACCTATATCTTCCACACTAACCTAGTTTGTCTATAGAAAAGCCATCTGCTGGCACCAGGCCAGTATGTCTTAATTTTGTTATTATCATTAGTTATCTCATTTTTCCAAAAGAGGAAACGTGTAAGTAGCAGGTGTATATAAGTGACACATTTCTACAAAGCTTTCTCTGTAGTCTTGACCTGTGTAGGGACAAGGTCTATTTTTGGAAGCATTTTCAAAGGCAGAATAAAACTTGAGGCTTTCTTCACAGAAGGGACAGCACTGGAGTTGTGCCCATATGTTGCATCTCTTGTTGGTGTTGAACAATGGTCTCTTCGCCAGGAAATACCTTTGTTCATTCATATTTACAGGTTTCTTTTGATGGACAGATGGAGTAACTTCCAAAACAAGAAGTGGGTCAGAAGCAGTTTCTTTTCCAATCATGTCTCTGGTGAAATGAAGGGTCCTCGGCTTTTCTGACACCTTGGGTGTGGGGCAGGGTGGGCCGCATTCCAAGATGGGAAGCACAGGCTGCTGTCCGGACCCGGGCTGGTCAGAGTCCAGGGCCTCTTCCTGCTGTTGCCTGTGCACCCCACTTTCAGGAACCAACTTCTTGAGGCTTTTCCTCCCCAGCTGTTTCAATCACAGTTCCATTTGCTAGAAAACAGAGAGAACCTAATTGTGAACGAACCCTTGAATTTTTGGATCTCTTAAGACAATTTTTATTTTCTTGGGTCAGTTTCTCACTCTTGTCTCCCAGGCTGGAGTGCAGTGACACAACCACAGCTCACCGCAGTATCAATCTCTTGGGCTCGGGTGATCCTTCTGCCTCAGCCTCCTGAGTAGTTGGGACAAATGTGCACCACATGCCCGGCTAATTTTTAGAGTTTTTAACATAAAGTTGAGGACTTGCTATGTTGCCCAGGCTGGTCTCAAACTCCTGGGCTCAAGTAGTCCTCCCACCTCCACCTCCCAAATTGCTGGGATTATAGGTGAGCCACCCCACCTGGCCTCAGATCTCTTACAACTTTTAACAAGCACAGTAATCCCATTAGTCAGATATCCAAATGGATGACAGGAGGCAGCTTCATGCCCACATGTCTGTCAACTCCCATCACTTCCTCAGCAGCTGGACAGAGAATGCAGGCAGCCTGGAAGAGCAAAGTCCCCAACTGCAGTGGGACCTAAATGCCGATATTCACGGCTACAGCTCAGCAGGGCTTTTTCTCCTTTCCTTTTGTGGCAGTTTTTAACTTAGTCCCTGAGTTAGTAAATAGCTTAGAAAATTAAAAATGCACAAAAATGTTATTCAACCAGGAGAGGGAAAAAGCAAAAAGTAACTAAGGAAAGGAAACTCACTGTAATTCAAAATTTGATATCCACTGGAAGCAGTATAAGAAAAGGTCAGCAGAAAAGGGAAGCTGAATTCGTGGGGTTTCTCAGAGAGAAGGGGACATGGGAGGAAAAGAAAGCAATTTTGGTGATTTTGAACATACATGTAAGAACTTCTTGCTCCATTGTAATTCCAGGGATCCCAAAATTACAACGGGGTTCAGTGATATGAGTACAATTTGATTTGGGGGCGAGGAAGGAGATGTCTTTCTTTGAAACACAGATGGACTTTTACAGCATGAACTGGGAGAAAGATTTCCATTAACATTTCATTTGGAGAAAAAAGCAAGGAGAATGGAAATGTATAATTATACTTTTTAAGAAAGAAAAAGAATGTATTGATATGGTTTCAGGTCCTCTGTAAAGGGGATGGCTTCTTCCTTCATGAAATACAGTGAGTGTCTGGAGGAACAAATCAACTTACAATGAGGGAAACAGGAATGACAAGGAAAGGAGCTGTTGTTCTCTGTTTCCCTACTGTACATGGTCAGTCTCCTCGTCTCTTGAGGATAGGTGCCGTGGGGGGGTGTGGGCTCATGTCACCAGTGCTGTCTCTGTTAGGCCCCCGTTCCCTGTTTCCTTTATGGCTGCTCCTCTTCCATACCCAACTTTGAGAATTCCAGTCATTTTATATTCAGTTGTCAAACTTTGCCACTGGAGTCCTAGATATGTTCTCTGTATTTTTATTTTTTGGTGCAAAGACTCAGTTTAAAAATACCTTCCCCCATACATCTGCTGACTCCAAGAAATTATCATTATTGCCCACTCCATGTGAAGGTCATTGTGAGACTAAGATAATGTTAAGACCCCTGAGCTCCCTAGGGAAAAGCAAGCAAAAGCTATTTATTTTTATTTCCCTGGTGGGCATGCTGGAGACCACCCCAGGACTGAGATCTGAGGCCCAGAGGACATCGTACTGATGGCACACTCTGCTCTTCCTCACGTCAGTGTCCTGCAGGCCAGCAAAAGTAAGTACAACTGTCCCAGGCATACCTGGCACACATACTGGCCCCACATGTTAAGCACAATCTACAGGGGAAAGAAAAAAGCTGGCTTTTCAGACAAATCTTTGTGTGAACTGAGCAATGTCAGACTATGCTCCTTCAGGCTCAAATAATTTTCTTCAACCTTACAGCTCTCAGATGAAATGTTCTGGCATCTCACTCTCGTTCATTTTAGATATTATACAAGTGCTTCTGGGTTCAGGCCACAGAGCAAAATACAAAGTAAGTCAAGCAATAAAAGTTTCACACAAAGGAGAAAATGCTGCAGGCCTGTGATCTACATGACTGCACTGCAGGATCTAAGAGAACTTGAAAACAAATATAATGGAAAGAGAAAAGGAGTTGCAGAACACCAACGCATCAACCAGCAAAGGTGCTGGAGGTCTGCTCCTGAGTAGTTACCTGTACTCGGCCTTCAGTTGCCCACAGTCATGCCGTCAGCATCATATTCTTTTGGTGGTTCACCTCCTCCTGGCAACTCACTCTCGATTTCCCACAGGACGTCATCTTCCTCCTCCAAGTTACTGGAGATGTGGCACTTCTTGAACCCTTGGACGATGGACTCACTTGAGATGCTATTCCACGCGACCATGACCCATTCCAGGAAGAGGCCCAGGGGTGGCTTCTTGGCATTCCCAGTTGGGCTCAGGGCCAGGTTCCCAGCCAGAAGCCAGTTGGAGTACTGGGCCCGCACGCTGTCATTCAGCGGTTTGTAGACCACCACATCCAGCACCTGGAGCTGCGAGGTCAGACCTCCAGGGATGATCACCATGTCGGTGTTCATGCTCTCCATGGAGTTCTTCACAGAGTCGGTGGCATGGCCCCGGAAGCCATTCAAGATCAGCATCCCTCGCTGCTTGGGCACTGCGCCCGTCCTCCGTCTCCACACTACTTCCAGCCAGTCCTGCATCAGGTCCTCAGTCATCCACCCGTATCGGTGACAGCGGATTTCCATCCCACTGGGGAACTTTCCGGGAGGGATATATGTCCCTCTTAAAATGATGTATGGAGGTAATTTCCTCCCATCGGCCAAGACACCAAGCATTGCTGTGATTTTCAGTTTTTCCCTGCCTGGTGTCTTGACCAAGACAGGCTTTTCGCCCTGGTTGTCAACAGTCACCCGAGATGGCACCTCTAAACAAATTGGCGTCTCATCTGCATTCCCCATCTGAGCCACCTCATAGTCATGTGCCCTGCGCAGAGCCAGAACGCTCCGCTGGTAAGTGACGAGCTTCTCAGTCAGGTCTTCTGGCAGGTGCTGAGGCACTGGCACTTTATGCCTCAGAGACAGGTCATACCTTCTCATCATTCTTCGGCACCAACCCAAGCTTGCCTTGAACCCTTTCTCTGGAATATTCATCTCCTGAGCGATTTCGAGAGCCTTCAGCTGCATGGCCTCCCTGGTGATGGGGTCCCCTTTGGCCTGCATGTATCTGACGTATTCGGCCACACGCTGGTCCACCAGAGCAAACCTCCCATTCTTGGGGCCTCGGAATGCCCGCCGCATGGCATGGGCATTCTGGAGCTGCGGCTTCACCTTGCGCCAGTCTCTAACGTTTTTCTCCAACACCCCAAACTGCTTGGCAGCTTGGCAGTTGTTTGTGCTCTCAGCGTACTCTACCACCATGAGCTTGAAGCCTGCATCGTAACTGCGGCGCATGCCCCGGCTGAACTGGAACTTCCCAGCTATGTCATCAGCCGAGAGGTCATACCCTGGGAAGCCCATTGCCATGTAGAAGGGGTACCCCTCACTCCACTCGGGCAGCTCCGTGATGTCTCGAGGCAAACGGAGACCAAAGCTGTCTAGGTGCTGAGGCTGAGGAAACTGCGAGGTGGGGTTCACTGGGCTCGTCCACTCTGAAGGCTTCACATCAGACTCTTCATTTTCTGGGAGGCAAACAGGGAGGAGTAGAAACAATGCCAGTAAATAAAATGCTTATGCCCTGGTTTTTTGGGTTGCAATGCCAGGATTACCTTAATCTGAGGTTCACCAGAAGTAGTAACTTGAATAACAGGTAACACTGCCTAAATCCTTATCCCTATGCCAGTTTAGATGGATCACCCATATCAAATCTCTCCATCACTGTGTGTGTCACTGTTCCTTCTTTACAGATGAGAAAAGGGAGTCTAAGTGGCAGAACTAGGAACTCGATACAGTCATCAAGCTTGGACAAAATGATTTGGGGCCATGTTTGGGTTTAAATAATTTTTATATGAATGAGAAGCCAAATGCAACCCTTATTACTACACAATATTAGAGAGATTTACATGCATCATGGGCTGAATCACATCCCTTGAATCAAGAAATCCTATAACAAAAACCACACTTAGCAAAGTTAAGCTTATTTAAGGCAGAAAATTTGTTTTTGCACACCAATAATAGAACTGGGTTTCACTGTATGTTTATATTTAGAAGGTGGTCACAGAAGCTGAATATAAAATGCCATCAGTTGGAGGATCTATCATTATGTGCATTTACAAAGAAAAAAAAGCTACTAATTAAGCCATGACACACATTGATTTTAAGAAGCATTCTCAATTTCAGAGATGGTAGAGCAGTAGGGGAAAAAAACTTGTTTTAGAGTGAATGAAATATGGCATTTTCAGCCAGGGGGCTCATGCATGTGATCCCAGTATTCTGGGAGGCCAAGGCAGAAGGATCACCTGAGGCCAGGAGTTTGAGGTTAGCCTGGGCAACAAAGCAAGATTCCGTCTATACAATAAAATAAAATAAAATTGGAAGTATGGCATGTTAAACTCTTACCTCTAGAGAAAAATATTCTGGCTGGCTGGAAGTTATGGTATATTTATTTGCCTGCTATCCTACTAACCATTTTTCTTGATAAAGGACTAGGTGCCTTTCAGATGCATTTGCTCAAATGTGTACTAAGGCAGCTACTGCTTTTTCTACTCAGGATGAATTGGACAGGAAGTCAGGTAACTCAGAAAGTATGTGCCTCTCACTACTCCTCAGTTTGTAGAGGCATACAGTGCACAACTGAGGTGGTCCCGTTCACTGAGGATGGATGATGATCCAAATGCTGTACAAGTCTCATTTTGCTTTGTCCACACAGAGGGTCACACATCACATCTTATTACCCAGAGCTGACAGAGGAGGAAGTGGAGGCACAGAGGGGAAAGAATTTGCCTGAGGCCACACAGCACTGAAAAGAGGGAGATTTTTAAACTTAAAAGCCCATTGTCTTTCTATTTCACAATTAAATACCCCACAGAATATACACAGAAACTGAATGCTCCCATCTGATGGTTGGGTGCTGGACAGATGTTGGATCGGCTTACTCGCAGGATCTGCAAAGGTGCCTCCATGGAGCTGCCACTCGTCAGAATTCTGAGAGTCCTCCTCCCCTTCTAGTCGGGTGATCATGTCTGGCTTAGGGAATGGGAATTCTGTTTACAGGAAATAAAACAGGCAACAGCTGGGTGTTACTGCCCGGAGCACTACCAAATACTTTATAATACTTAAGGAGCACCCTCCCATCCTTATGAAAGACCAGGTGAAAAGGCTCAGGTGTACTTACAGAAAAATATGATGGAAAATAAGTCTGTACAAGGGAATGTGTGGATCTCTACTAATGAGGGGTGGTACTAGCAACCACACAAGAACTGCATGTAGCTGGGCAGTGGGTGGATGCAGCTATTGATCCAATGAACATGTAGATACCTGTCTGAGCAAACTGGAAAATTCCTCTAAATGGCTACATTCTGCTGATAAGATGAATGATATCAATGTAGTGAGGGAAACAAATATTTTGGGGGGTATGTCCCCCAGCTCTTGAGGCTGACAGGGTAACAATGAGGCCTGCCTTCCCTCCTAAGGAAAAACAAGGCACAGACCCAGATCCTCTGCACCATTTCTAAGGTTGTGTGTGTTTTTTAAAAAATGTAGCTGAACACAGTGGCTCGTGCCTGTAACCCCAGCACTTTGAGAGGTAGAGGCAAGAGGATTGCCTGAGCCAGGGATGTGAAACCAGCCTGGGCAACTTGGCGAGCCCTCATCTCTATAATAAATCAAAACATTAGCCAGACGTGGCGGCACATGCCTGTAATTCCAGTTACTTGGAAGGCTGAGGTGGAAAGACCACCTGAGCCCAAAGGTTGAGGCTACAGTGACCATGAGCATGCCACTGCACTCTAGCCTGAGCGATAGAGTGAGACTCTGACCCAAAAATAAAAATAAAAATAAAAAATGCAAATACCTGGGCTGAATCCTCCTTCAGTTCTGAGAGGTAACATGAGTTGCTGACTAGAGGACACAATATTTATATACTGTCCAATTCAGAAACAGGAAATTAAACGGGTAGACATGGAAGAGACATAGTCCAAGTTTAGGAGAGAGGGATGTTGGATACACCAAACAAAAGAGACGTGGAAACAATTCTCTGGGCTCAGAGTTTCCAGGAGACAAAGGAAAACAAAGCTTTACCCAGGGACAGGACAGTTTCATAATTCATCCTCATGACTTCCCGGTAGAGGGCCTTTTGTTGCTCCGTCAAAACTTCCCACTCCTCATCGGAAAAATATATGGCCACCTCATCAAATAGGGCCGGCACCTGGAACAGGGAATAGGCCTTTCTCAGTGACGAATAGGCACGTGCAGATACAGACTTTCAGAGTGGACTGGATCTTACAGACAACCTGGCTCAGCCCTTCCTTTTGCAGGTCAGGTGAGGCACTGGCCCAGTCTGTCCATATTCATGTGGTACTGGAGGCAAGTGAGGGCACGAGTATGGTCCTTCTGGACCCTGCCAAGTTCTTCCTTCATCACTGTGGCTACCACCCTCAGTTCACAGATAAGGAAAGCAGCACCTTGAGAAGAAAACTTCCTGCTGTCCATCTGCCTGGGAGACACTGGATGTCACAGCCTCATGTCCTGCAGTGACAGCTGCTCACAGCTCACCCCTGACCCTAGAGAAGAAAGTCACCTGCACCATCCCTACCCATACCCTCTGCCCTCAATGACCCTCTGTCCAGGGCAGGGTGAGGTGGGTTTGTACATTCAAATAAGATTATAGCTCTCGACGGGATCGTCATGGTTTTCCCAGGCACTCCCTCTCCAAGGACACTAACCCAAGGGCTTGACTAGGAACCCAAAGACACCCAGGGAGAAGCTAGTGAGAGAAGAGGATTTTCCAATCCACAAGAGCATGAGGAGGAGGAGGAAGAAGAGGAGGAGGAAGAGGAGAGAAGGGCTAATTAGAGCTTAATTTATATAATGACATGACAGTTTGCTTTGATCCCAAACCAGGTAGGCAGGTAGCCCTCAGGACTGTGCTCTTCCCCTGTCCTGATTCCCCACTCCCCTTCCCTGCCCCCAGAAGGGGGACAACACCTCAGTAGCTGAAGGTGGCTCAGTCACCCAAGCCAACCTCCTTTGTTTCTTAAATAATTTGTTTTTACTTTTCCTATGTTTTTTTCTTTCAGTCATTAAAAATCCTGCTCTAAAGCTCATCAAATTTTGTGAATGCTGGTTACTGTGCATTCTCGCTTTCAATGCTACTTCCCAAAGCTGCATCTTGGATCTGGGTGAACATGGTACTGTTTTTCTCAGCTTCAAAAATTAGCGTCAGGATAGCCTGCAGCATCTCCGGGTGTCAGGCCATCAGCCACTCAGCTACAGTGGCCCTTACTCCCTCACCCCAGGACGCACACTTATTCTCTGCCCATGCCCACAGCACCTTGTGCTTAGGGATCATGTATGAGGAAAGGACGTGCTAATGGCTTCATTTATTCCCCCCAACAACCCTGTGGTGGAGCAGAGGCATCCCCATTTAATCAAGGAAGAAATGGGCTCAGAGAGGTCTCATTTCCAGGCTAACGTTGCACAGCCAATACATGGCAGGGCTGCAGTTTGAACCCAGCACTGCCTGACACCAAGGCTTCAGTGACACCGAGAGCAGAGCTGCCTCCCTGACGGCACACCTGGACTCTCTCCAAACTCCATGCTCCGCCTGTTCTCAGCTTCTTGCAGTTCCCTGAAAAAAACCATTCCTGATGCCTCTACACCTTGGCCTGTGTTCTCCCTGGTCCTCCGAGGGCCTCCCCCAACTCTTGGCCTGTTTGACACCCAGTCATCTTCCAAGACTCAGCCCAGACATCCTGCTCCTGGGAAGCCCACCCTGTCCTGTGCTATGGGGTGCTGCAGTATTCTTTCTTTCACCTTGTCTCTCCCTTCCGGAGAATATGAGCTTATTGAGAGAAGAACCTGTGCTCACTCCTTGTTTCTCTAAGCTTAAGATACTTCCTGTAGCTAGCAGTCACTTAAAAAGGTGTTTTCTGAGCCAGGTGCCTATAATCCTAGCTACTCAGGAGGCTGAGGAGAGAGGGTCACTTGAGGCCAGGAGCTGAAGATCAACAGGTGACAGAGCGAGACCCCGTCTCTAAAAAATAAATAAATAACAATAAAACAAAATGTGTTTTTGAGTAAATGATCTAAGTAAACCTTCTCTGAGTTTCCCTTCTCTTGTTCCATTTGGAATAGTTTCAAAGAGTCATTAAATTTTATCTGTCACAAAACCAAGCCTACTCTTTTTGAGTAAACATGGACAAAAATCCCTCAGTGTGAAACAGCAGAAGGTGAAAATGAATTGCTCGCCAGGCTTTCCTTTGACTTCTCGACCTGGTAAGCCAGTCAGCTCAGGAATTTTCCACCTCACTCCCTTCCCACTTCCCAGGCTTTAAACAACTCTCTCTTTGGCCTTTTTTTCTCCCTAGGATGTTCCAGATCTAGGCCATACCTATTTATAGTCCCTTTCCCTTTGCTGATAAAATGGGAATAGGACTGGCAATGCCTGTCATTTCAGAGGGGCTATCAATACTCTTAGGGGGCAGCACATTTTTGGTCTGGTCACAACATCAGGTGTCAGGAGCCCTGAAGCTGTGAGAGGAAGGCTGGAGGCTGGTGCGGGCTTTATCTCCCATTTATGACTGAGCAGGATCTTCAAACAAGCCCACATTATGCTCTGGAGGCACAGTGCAGTGGCTTAGAAATTCTCCTCACAGCAAGCCTCTGTGAGAATTGAGCAAGCCTTCAGTCAGGCCCCGCTGTGCAGGCCTCCCCTTGCTCCACAGAGCCCTTTTATCTAGCCGAACACAGCAGAAGGTAAACAGCGCCAGCCTGTGTAAAACCGAGAAGCCAGGCAGTCTGCGTACCACCTCCAGACACCCTTTCCTGGCCTTGCAGGTAGGGGCCCTCAATCCTTGCCCTCCTCCCTTCTCTCAGAAGATCAAGGACTCACTGGATAGGTATACTTCCTTTAGCTTGTGTGTACTGCTATGCTCTGCTGGGGAAGGTGGCATTCCAAGGCTTATCTCGAAGGGTAGCTTGTAAAGCGTTTACACACTGCACAGCCTTACTGAAGCCTTACAACCACCCAGCAAAGATGGCAGGGATCCAAGGAGACTGAGTTTGTACGCTACACTGATGGAGTGCCTGCTACGTGCCAGGCATTCCCTCACATAAATATATTCTCTCACTGAATCCTTTAAACAAGCTAGGGTTATGAGAATCATTACCTCCTTTTTAAGGGTAAGGAAACAGAGTGGTTAAGTAACACACCCAAGGACACAGAGCTAGAAAAGTCTGATTCCAAAGCTAATCTATCTTTCTTTCTTTTTTTTGAGTTGGAGTCTCACTCTGTCACCCAGACTGGAGTGCAGTGGCTGCTCCCGGCCGCCGCAGCCTCGACCTGCTGGGCTCCGGCGATCCTTCCACCTCAGCCTTCCAAGTAGCTGGAACTACAAGTGTGCACTACCACGTCTGGCTAATTTTTTTATTTATTGTAGAGATGAGGTCTCGCCAAGTTCCCCAGGCGGGTCTCGAACCCGCGGGTTCAGGCAATCCACTCACCTCAGCCTCCCAAAGCACGGGAAGCTAATCTTTCTTAACAGGCCACTTAGATCTTGGCATGTGGCTGTGGACAGCCTGAGGCCTCCCTTAGAAAGGTGGGCTAAGGACTCCTTCCTCAGAGCTAAGAGTTCAAACCCCTCCTGCAGCAAACCACATCCTCCTGGCTGGCTCTGGCCCCAGGCCTGGCCTTCCTCTGCTGCTATGTCTCCCTCTACTCCCTGCCAGTGCATTCGCTGGAGCTGTCCTCTTGCCTGGAGGGCAAACCCCCTCCCTTCCCTTGGCTGATTTCACTGGTGACTAAGACACCATTCAAAGTACATTTTTTTCTTTTTCTTACTTGAAATTATATTTCATGCCAATTCCAAAATTAGGAATTTTATCCTAATATAGATCACAGTTCTTAGGCTTGAAAAGTTTTTATTGATCACCCTGACATAATTCTCCACAACCAAAATACATTATTTAAAAAGCAGATTCAACTCTTTTCTTCTCCTAGTTTAATGCTCCAAAGCAAGGTTTTTCAACTTCAGCACAAATGACATTTTGGGTCAGATAATTCTTTGTTGTGTGTGTGCAGAGGGGCCATCCTGTGCACTATAATGTTCAGTAGCATCCCTGGCTTCTACTCACTAGATGCCAGTAGGATTTCACACTCCCCACCCCGAGTCATGACAACCAAGTATCTCCAAATATTGCCAAATGTCCAGGGACAGAGAAAGGGGGACAAAATTGCTCACTGCTCAAGGCTTTGTCTAGGAAGCCCCTTGCAGTCTCCAGCCTGAATGAGATGTTCCCTCCCTGATCTCCACCACCACACCCTGCACACTGTACTTACTGTTATTTATGTGTACCTCTCTGTATTGCTTACAAGACTAGGAGCTCCATGAAGGCATGAGCCCAGCACTGTCCTTGGCAACTGTGGATAGATGGCAGACTGCCTGGAGGCCACGGACGCCCAATCCCTAGTCCAGCAAGCTGCTGGGCTCCCTCCTCCAGCTCCTCTGGTCACTTCCTTCTTCCCCAGTCCAAGCAGGGTATTCACTTTGCTCCTTTCCCATCATTCAACACAGTCATGTTTTCTGCATCTGTTTTCCAAAGTCCTCTACTCCATTTGGATGTTCTGGGTTGACCAATTTAGCCTTAAAGCCCAGGGTTTCTACTGCCTTGAGGCCTTGCTCCAGGCATGGGCCTGATTCCTGCCTGGATCAGAATTGGGAAGAAGGACATGGCGGGCAAAGAACACTGAAGAGACAAAGGTAGCATGGCCTCCATTACCAGGGTGGTGAACCCAGAGCCTGGGTTCATAGCTTTTGATTTTTTTATTGAGGTATAGCACACATAGAGTAAAACACATTACTTTGAAGGATATCTCAGGGACCTGTTTTGAAGAACAAATGTCAGTGTACATATATTCCCTTGGAGCAAAGCAGATAAGCTTTCTGCACCCCAGTCCCCTCATTGCGGGGAGGCGGGGGGGCTGGACTGAACAATTTGGAAGTACCATGGTTCTATGGATAGGGACTCTTCTTGGAAACAAAGGATATTATGTTTATTGATCATGTTTATACACAGTAGAAATCTGAGGAGACAAAAAGGAATGCAGTTTGTTGCTTATTTACAACACTTACTGTTCATGCCTAATTACCAGGAAATCCAGGAACCTACTGTGAATATCTATAACGTAACTATAACTATCTGTTGTGTTTACAGTTGTGTAAGCTTACCTCTACCACACTATCCTGGGTGTGCATGCTATAACTTCTTCCCTGCTGCCTACCATGTCAATCCAGGACAGCTGGACAGGCCCTTCTCCTGTGCGAACTACGACAAAAGGCACTCAGGCACAACCACCTGCCTAACCTGCCCTCCTGTCAGCTCAATGATGTGAGTCTTACTTAATGTGGTTTCCTTCACCAGCAATAAATTAGCAAACAACTATTTGGTGCTTACAATGTGCCTGGCATCCAGCAGAAGACATGAAGGAATGAGAGAGACACTGTCTTGGCTTCTAGGTCTTCCAATCTAAGAATGACAAGATGCATGGCTGAAGGGACTGTTCCCATAACCACCTCCTCCACTTCTGTGCACTGCCTTTTAAAGCCACAGGGCTCTTTTCTCAGGAATGCAAACACACCGGGCTGGGCTATTTTTGCTTCCCACATCTGCCTGAGGAGGAGACTTGGAGCAGGCTCCCAAAGCCTGCTGCTCATGGCTGTGTGAACTCCATACCTCCTCACTTACCCATCCGCCCTCTGAGCAGATCCGTACTTTCTGCATATCTGCGGGGCCATCCTCCAGTTCCCGGCTCTGAATCTCTTCTTCTTCTTCCTCTACTTTCAGGTTCAAATTGAGAGGGTAGGTTGTGGACTCCATCTCTGCAAACAAAAGTCAGTTCAGAAAACCAGGTGTCAGTGTGACCTCTCCAAAGCCTGTAGTGGGGCAGGCACAGCCATACACAAACCTCTTTAGCCCCAAGCACTGTTCTGGCTGGAAAGAAGGAAGGGAACAGTCAGCCAGGAAGCTAGAAGGTGACATGTTTAATTATGATAAGAGGGGCTGTGGGTAGATAAGTATCTGGCTGCCTTCAAATATTTAAAAAGCAATCTGCAGAAGAGAAACCAGGCTGGCTCGTAGAGACCGAAGGGCAGAACTGAGGCCAGTGGGTAAACATTCCGGGAAGAGGTTTTAAACAGTGCACTGAAAGGCAGTACTTTGTCACAGCCAGTGTCACCCTAACAGGAATCAGAGGCAGGGGAGGCATGCTGATGTCCTATCAGTGAAGGTGTCTGAGCACAAGACAGGACACTTACTCAACTGGGTTGTCCTAGATGCCGGTTAAGCATCAGCAGACTGCTTGGCTCAGTTGGCCCATTACGTGGATTTTGCGAATTCAAAGGTTCAGAAAACAAGAGTCCTTCTGCCTTAAGGGACTTTCCAAACCCGGGAGTCAGCGATACATAGTGAGGGGTATGCATGGGTGTCCAAGAAGGTGCAGAAATCCGCTGGGGCCCACCCTGACTGGGAAATGCCTTGTGCCTCTGGGCCGCAGATGCCCTACTCGCCGACTCGCAGGCCAGTACAAAGGGCCGCGCTCCTGCCCTCCACGGGCGCGGCAGTTCCTAGGTGTGGGGCGAGGGTGCATCCCGAGGACCGCCGCCACGGGGCCCTCCGGAGAAAAGACCCCTGCGGAGTTCAAAGTCGGCTTCTGGGATATTTCAAAAAAAGACGGACGAGTGCGGCAGGGCTGGGGCTGGGCTTCAGAACCCCGCAGCCGCGGCCCGCACTTGGCCGCGGCCCCCGCGCCGGCCCCGGGGCAGGAGGTGGGAGGGGCCGCCCGCGAAGGTGCCCGCAGCCCCCGGGCCGCCGCCCCCCGCTGCCCCGCCCGCCGCCCCCGGGCGCGCTCGGGATCTCCAGCCATCTTGTCCCATTTCCCTTTCTCCGCGGCCGCGCGCCGGGAGCGCCCCCGCCGCCCTCCCCGCCCGGCCCTCCGCCGCCTCCCCGCGGGCGCCCTCCCGGCCCCGGCGCACCTGCCGGGCGGCGAGCGCGGCGCCGCCTGCCTCCCCGGCGGGCCCGCAACAAAGGCGGCGGCGGGTGCAGCCTCGGGTCCCCGCCCCGCCGCGGCCCAGCCGCTCGGCCGGGGGAGGAGCCGCCGCCCCCGCCCGCCCCCGCCGCGCACTCACCGCGGGGCCGAGCGGCCGGGCGCGGGGTGGGACGCGAGGGCTGCGGCCGCTGTCACGGCGCCATCCTGTCCGCCGCTCCGGCTTCCCGTGCGCGCGGCCCCTCGGGAGGGAGCGGGGAGGACACGTGGTGGGAGGAGGGAGGGTCCGGCCGGAGCTGAGGGTGTTGGGAGGCGAGGGGAGGAGCGCGGCTGATGTCACAGGCCCGGCGGCGGGGACGGCCCAGCGCGGGCTCCCGGCCCTCCTCCCCGCGCCCCGGCCGCCGTGCCCGCTGCCGCCTGCCGCCCGCCCGGCCGCCCGCTCCCGCTGCCGCGTGTGACCTCGGCGTGGACGAGGCGGGAAGGACCCGGATTTATCTTGTGGCCGAGCATGGCGCGGGCGCACGCGGCCCTGAGCTCCCTGCCGTCCCGGCGGGCTGCGCTTGCGTGGAGGAGCCGCCAGGCCTCTCGCGCTCTCAGCCCGGTCGGCGGTGCAGGGGGCGAGGGCTCCGGGGAAGAGCGTCGCGCTCTGGCAGGCGCGTGTCCAGAATTTCGTGCTATGCGCGGAGAAGGACCTTCCTGATTTTTGCAGTTGTTGCCTGTTAAATCCCAAACGCGTAATCTCGTGGACGACGTGGGGGATAGACGGATGTTCTTCTCCAACACGTTCAAAGGAGTTGTTCGCTTGCAGCTCTGTGGACAACACAACAAAAGTGACCGAGAAGCCCTGGAGCTCTCCGTTCCAGAAAAAAATTCTGCGTTTGGGTTTTTGGGAGAAAGAAAAAATTATGCTGACACTTGCTAAAACAGGAAGACTTTATTCATATTCGATAGGTGTAAAGATCATCACACTGGAAGAGACAGATAGGGTTCAACACAACGCAGTGAAGACAACTGGAGGTTTAAACCAAGGAGCAAATTAAGGAAGGAGGGGTCGGGAGAGGGGGTTGTCGGTGGATAGAAAATTACTAAGACACAACATCAAGAATTTAGGGGTTCTTGCTAAACCAACTTAACAAGATTCTTGCTGAAGGCAGGCCTGGGTGATCAGGTATCAGGGGAGGGGGTGAGAAATTTGATCTGATATTGAGGGTGATGAGGTAGTCTCTAAACTGACTTAGCAGGATTCTAAGCTAGGAAGGTTGGGGTAGGGAGAAAGGTCAGGGTGGAGGCCTAGTCAAGATGAGGGCTCTCTGATTCAAGTTTGGTCTAGGAGAGAGTCTGTCAGACTTTTTAGATTGGCCCTGAGTCTTGAATACCTGTTGGGAAAGCTCTCTCTCCAAGTTTTTATGGCCATTGATATTTATTTATATGTGAATTGTACTTCTCTTTGCCATGGGAGAGGCCACTGTGGGTCTATGATCTTAATACATAAAATATAGTATGACAAATCAGTCTTTGAAATGCAATAATGACTGACAACTCAAAACCATCAGACCCTAGGTCTAATTGGTGGATGAGAGAAGATTATTCAAATAAGGAAGGTTAGAATTTTTTGTTTGTTTTAACGAACAGTTCTTTTGTATGCAATGTTAGTATTTGTGGAGCAAGAGTGGCATCTTAGCATGAATTGATTGACATTCTCATCTTAACTTTTCTGAGAACATGGCAGATTCAATTAGAAAAGTGAGAGAGTGCTAGGAGGGGAGAAGGGTACTAAGGGCACTGTTCTTAGAAGAAAAGAAAAAAAAAAAGCCACAGGTTACGAAATAACCAAAAAGAAATATTGTGTTGGAGTTTTAGTTTTTGAGAGTCCTAGTGTTCTCATGCAGCTTTGATTAGGTGCTTATCAACAGTGATCCACCTGAATTCTTGACTTTGACTTTGAACCAGGCTCCATGATCTCACTTGTTGTCATGGGACCCATCTGTTTACAGTTCCATAATTGCTAACAAGACTTACTCTAGAAATAAAGTTCTGATGTGGGTGCAATCCACTGCAGACATATGCATGTTTAAGTGGTTTCATAAGTCATGTCATTTCTCTCTGCTTGGCTTTTCTCATCTGCAAAAGAGAGAAAGTTGAACCAGATATTGTCCAAGCTTTCCCTCAGATCTGTTATTCAATGTTTCCAGTCTTCATAGGACTTTGTCTTAGACTGATTGGGGCACGATTGAGATAGTGCATGTCTTTGGTAATTCCGTAGGATGCTTTTCTGTTAGTAGGTAGCTAATAGATATCAGCAGAACATCCATGAAAGCAACATAATAACTCTATTATGCTACTGGTCAGACTTCATAGTTCCTACTATTGGACTATTGCAATACACAAGCCATAGGGATTCCAAAGAGCCTCAGATCTCACAACATACTCGTTTTGAACTGGTGAATACACATTTCTGACTTCCTTCAGCAGAAGCTCCATGACCAGGTCAGCATAGCTGCCAGCCCACGTACCTCTGTTCCTTAGGGGCTGTGATAGATTGATTTAATAGTCTTGGTTTCTTATGTCCCTGTGGTAGTGTTATACATCATGCATGTGCTGAGGTGTCAGCTGTGCAGAATGTACTTCAACGCCCCTTCACTTGGCCTGGTCCTATGATGTGCCTTGGCCAATGGAATGTGGGGAGAAGTGATTGTGTGTGAGTCCTGAGCAGAGGTCCTGAGAGACCATCTGTTTCCATCTGCACCTGTGGGAGCTTTTGATCTTCCTGTGACAAAAGCATGCCTAAGTAAGTCACTGCCCCATTCTGGCATCAGAATGAGGCATGTGTTACAGAGCCATCCTGGCTAACAAGAGACCAGCGACCATGAGAAGAGATTATTGTTGTTTTAAGATACTGAGTTCTGGGTGTCTTGTTGTACAGCATGTTTATGGTTGTAGCTAAGTGGGACAGTTACAAGGGGCAACCTTGAATTTAGGATTCCTGGCATTGACCCTCATGGAGATGTTCTGAGGCAAGAGGAAAATTGACCTTTCCTGCTGGGTATCCTCAGGCATGTGGACAAAAAAACCTAGATTGGGAGGGAAGAGGGGAGATAAGGGGTAGGAGTATCATTGCTGACTGTATCCTTCTCTTCCCTGGGACTCTGGCACTTCAGAAGGAAAGCAAGCTATGACCCTGACCTTAGAAATCACCCAATATAGCCACAGGTTATTCCAGGGAGAGATTGATAAAGTGATGAGGAAAACCTTACTTTAACTTCATACTTTCTCCTTTCTCTCCAGATAGTTCTTGGAAGGGCTTAGAAGTTCTTGGAGAGGATGTGCGTAGTTAGAGCACCTCAGAGGGTTAAGGAACACTCAGTGGTTTCTCTTGAAGAGGAAAGATAATGATAATATTTGGTGTCATATTAGCTACTATAACATATTCACTACTGCATAAGGGCCCAAACACAGCAGAAATGTGTTTCCCATATATGTAATAGTCCATTGGGTCCCTGGACCACAGTTGACTCCTGATGCTGTGATTTAAGGACCCATGTTCCTTCCATCTTGCAGTTTCGCTACAACTGAGGGCCTGTGGTTTTCTCCATCATTAGCATGAAGGGGAAAGAGAAAATGGAGAAGGGAAGGCATACCCTTTTCTTGGCCCCACAGTGATACACATCTCTTTTATTCCAGTTCCATTGGTTGGGATCAGTGACACGGTCACCCTATATGAGAAGGGGCTGGGAAATGTGGCACATGTTGGGCCGTTGCTTTCCGGTGACAGCTTCATACACAGAAAAGGAAGTGTGGATTTTTGTCTATGCCACAGTGATGCTTTTCTTCCAATGCTAAATATTTTACTCCATTGTCTTCTGGCTTGCAAGATTTTTGAAGAGAAGCCCATATTTTGTATCCTTGTTCCTCTGTAGGTAAGGTGTTCCCCTCTCCTTCTGACCTCTTTCAATATTTTCTTTTTGCCCTTAATTTTCTAAATTTGGGATATTATATTAGCCAGGACTCTCCAGAGAAACAGAACCAATAGGATGCACACACACACCTTTGTGTGTGTGTGTGTGTGTGTGTGTGTATGTATATATGGAAGGGATTTATTAAGAGAATTGGCTTATGTGATTATGGAGGCTAAGTCTCACAATATGCTGTCTGCAAGCTGGAGAACCAGGAAAGCTGATGGCATAATTCAGTCTGAGTCTGAAGTCCTGACAACTGGTGTGTGTGTGTGTGTGTGTGTGTGTGTGTGTGTGTGTGTGTGTGTCTATATACATGAACTGGTGTAAGTCCTGAAGTCTGAAGGCCTGAGAATCAGGAGCCCTGATGCCCATAGGCAAGAGAAGAAGGAAGTTGCAACATAAGAAGCGAGAGAGTTTACCCTTCTTCCACCTTTTTGTTCTATTCAGGTGCTCAATGGATTGAATGATGCCTGCCCACATTGGTGGGGGCAGATTCAAATACTAATCTCTTCCAGAAACACGCTCATAGACGCACTCAGAAATAATGTTTTACCAGCTATCTGGGCATCCTTTAGCCCAGTCAAGTTGATACATATAATTAATCATCACAGATATGATATTCCTGGGTATTATTATGATTATTTATATTTATCCTGCTTGGTGTTCTCAGAGTTTCCTGAATCTGTGGTTGGTATCATTCAATAATTTTGGAAAATTCTCAGCTATTATCATTACAAATATTTCTTCTGTTCCTCTCTGTCTTTTTCTTCTGGGATTTCCATTATATGTCTCTTATACCTTTTGTAATTTTCACATAGTTAAAAAAAAACTGTTTAATTTTTTTTTCTTTTCAGTTTGGGAAGTTTCCACTTACATATTTTCAAGATCACGGATTCTTTCCTTGACTGTGTCCAATATACTGACAAGGCCATTAAAGCATTCTTTATTTCTGTTATGGTGTTTTTAATTTCTAGAATTTCCTCTTCCTGTGTTTCCATCTCTTTGCTGATATTTGCTGTTCCCTTTTTCCGTTAGACCCCATAACATATTGATCATAGTTATTTAAAATCCCAAGTCTGATAATTCCCAAATGTCTACCATGTCTGAGTCTGGTTCTTATACTTCCTTTATCTCTTCAAGCTGTGTTTTTGTCTTTTACCATGCCTTCTCATTTTTTGCTGAAACCGGGGATGATCTATTAGGTAAAGGAACTGAGATGAATAGGCCTCAGTATGCTTTATGTATATCTGGCTAGGAGTTAGGCTGTGTTTACTGTTTGCTGTGCCTATGGTTTTAGAGGCTCAAATTTCCTCTAATGCCTGTGTTTTCGTCTTCTTGTTGACTTTGGATTTCTGTAGAGACTCCTAAATAGAGACTGAGGCTTGCAGTTTTTATAGCTATAAGTCCCTGCTACTAGACAGGAGCCTGATTGATGTGGTGTTAAGATCTGAAGGGGGAAGAGGCATTCTATGATCATATGATTAGGGCTCAGTCTTTTAGTAAGCCTGTGTCCCTGGCTGGGACCCTCCTGCGTGCTTCTCAGCTTCCCCCCTCCTTCCTCCTTAAGTGAGTCAGGAAGACTCTGGAGATGGGTATTCCCCTTCTCTAGGACTAGCAGGCTCTGGTGAAACCTGGGATGGTTAGGCTCTGATAAAGTAGTTTCCCTTGAGGGCAGGCTTTTGTTAAGAACAGAGTGATCTGAGCTTGTTTGTAAATGGCAACTTTCTCCCCTCCCCTTGCTAGAAGCGTTAGGGGGATTTTCTCTGATTTTCACCTGAGAACCTGGTGAGGCTCCTGGAATAAAACGCAGGAAAGTGTGGGAAGCCCTAGGGAATTTTAATCTCTCAAGCTAGTCCAGGCTCAGCCACCAGCAGTGTGTGGATACTTTTTATATGTCCCTACCAGGCTCCAGCCACAGCTTCTGTTCCAGTGAGCTAGGATAACTATGAATCTCTGTGTTTCCGTGTCTCCACAGTTTTGGGATGGCAGCTTGTCCTGTAGTCTCAATTCTCGGATGGAATTAAGAGGACTCATTGGTCTTCAGTTTGTTTTACTTTTTTTTGTGAGGATGGGAGTGATGACTTCCAAGCTTTTTACACATCATATTGGTGGGGTTCTTTTCACAGGACAGTTTCTTAAACAGAGATAAGGTTTTAGCAAGTTTTCTACATTGCCTTCCTCCTCAGGTCTGGTCAGGCTCACAGTTCATTTTCTCTTACAGCTGTGGAGTTGAGCTCAATGCTGCCTATTCACGCTGTTTCTTCTAATCTCTCAGTTTAGATTATATGTCTACAACTTTCTCCCATTTTCTTCTATGATAATTCATTTATTGGTCTTAGTCTCAGCTTCTGAGATGACACTAAACAAATCTAACATGAAAATCCCTGTCAATATTTTAAAAGATCTGTTCTGTTTCTTCAGATCTCTAAATAGCTCTCTTTTCTCCAATAATTCTTCATAGGGCATGGTTTAAAGCATCTTGTTCATTGTGCATCGTCCACAACATTGTTTGAGAAAATGTAGTCTCAAAACTCCAACAACGCAGTAGTCAGCGTTTGCTACATAACAATGTGAGTGGGGAACTGACCCGTGCTAGTACAGTGGGGCCTGTCTCTGATGCTCCAGTAATCGGCAATGAAGATCTTCTCCTGGGGAGCTGCTCCTTCAGCCTGGTCTCCAGACAACAGCATGTGGAGCAGACCTTAACCCAGTCAATCTGCTGCTGAAAACAGAGCTGCTGGTGGAACCCAGCTTAGATCATCTGATCCTCAGTTGACCAAAAGACCAATGAACATGGAAAGAAATACTTGTTAGTGTAAACCGGTGGGTTTTGGGGGATGGGACTAGACTAAAGAATCAGTTATTCAGAGGAAGCTTTTCATTGCCTATCTCTGGAACATAAAAGGCAAACCCCACTGGTGCAATTACATGCCAATCCTCTGCTCATATTATGTCTACTAACATCTCATCAGACTAAACAAGTTACGTGACCAAATGCAAAGTCAAGAGATGGAGAAACGCACTCTGCCCACCGCAAGGCCATACATAGTAAAGGTGTCAATATATTATGCTTCCACAAGGGAGTGAAGTATTAGGACCGGTAATTCAATTTACATCATGGTCCTCATGAGAGACACACTCACACCCATTGCAAGATCCCCCAAAGTCTCATCTAATCACAGCATCAGCTCAAAGTCCAGATTTTAATGACTTACATCAGGTCTGCTTGATGTGGAGACCATGAGCCAAAAAGGCAAGTTATCTGCTCCCTAGTCCTGCACACTCTATGCAGAGTGGTGGCACAAGGACAGGATAATCACAACAAACATTTTCATTTGAAAAGGGGAAGAGAGGTGGACATGGTGGCACATGAGTAGAGTCCCAGCTATTTTGGAGGCTGAGGTAGAAGGATCACTTGAGCCCAGGAGTTTGAGACTGGGCAATCTAGTGAGACACTGTCTCAGGAAAAAAAGCAGGGGGTGGGTAGGAGAGAATGGGAGGGCGAGTAGTTATACTACTCATTGCAATTCTGAAAGCCCATGGCACAAAGACTGGTAGATCCCTCTGTCCTGAGAGTAGGTAATGTTCCATTGTTAGGCCCTAAATCTGCTCCCGAGAATGACTCCAAAGTGTTTTGTTCTTTACCACATTGGCTGTACACTCTGGGGACGCCTTCGTTTTCAATTATTCTCCTTAGCCTCCTCTCAAGAGGGCATTGGTGACTATGCCTTTCTTGTTGGCAGAATAGCCTTCCCAGCCTGCTTTCTGCTTTTAAAAGTTGGAAAGTTACAGATCTTTCTACATCTGGAATAGGCTAGTCCAGGTTTGCAGAGACACTTTTTGTCAGTACAGCTCTCTTAAAAACTTTGCAATTTTTCTAAATATTTGATTCCAGTCTACACCATTTGCCCAAAGTCATACTTTCTACTCTTTTGGGGATATGGCTCTCTCTCCAGACCTAGTTAAGAACATTTTAGGCACTTCAGGTTTGGGGGCAAGGCTTTTACTATTTCTAGTGGTACTTTTGCACAGCTGAAATGATTTGCTTATGATATGTTAGTCCTTTCCAAGGTCTTCATAAAGAATCATACTTTGGTTTGGTTTCTAACCACAAAGTAATGCCTAATTAGCTGAGCTCCAGAAAAGGTTTTTTTCTTGAGGCTGTGTTTTAATGGCCACTCATGATTGGATAAGAAATCATTTCATTTTTCTCACTCTGTGATTTCTGTGATCTCTCTATTCCCTCTAAGTTGTGCTTGCCAACCAGTCAGTTCTTTTCTCAGCTCATCCGTTTGCCCCAGCACTTTATCAAATGTAGTGAGTCGCAGCTAGTTCAGTCAACAGGCTGCCTCAAAACTTTGTCACCCAGCTATTCCATTAGGTATATTATTTGTCTTTCGAGTAACCACAGGTGACAATTTTACCAAATGTTTTACCACTACGTAACACAAGGCATATTGCCCAGATTCTTGTAACAGTTTCTGTGCCACCTGCTAACCAGTCCCAAACATACTTTAAGGTTTTGGTTACAGCAGCAGCAGTCTTCTAGTTACAGTTTCTGTGTTAGTCAACTTAGGTTGCATAACAAACCACTATAAACCTCTTCATCGTATTTTTAAAAAGCATTTATTTTTATGCTCACTGGCCTGCATGTCAGCAATTGTTCAGCTGATTTCACTGGTCTTACTCGAGCAGCTCTGCTACAGGCCATGGCTTGGCTTCTGGGGCTCCAGCAGGTATGCCCAGGTGTGTTTGTTTTAGGCTCCAGGTTGAAGGAACAGCAGCAATTAGAAGAAAACCCTTCTCATGGTACATTACTGAAATACAAAAAGGCAAGTTCCTCTGTACAAGCACATGTCTAGGCTTCATTTATTTACTAATATTCCATTAGCCAAAGTCAAGGGGCAGAGGAACATACACTGCCTACCATGAGGCCACAGCAAGGGTGTGGGTGTAATCATAATCACTTAACACAAATAGCTATTTTTATTTGTTTTTCTGCTGAAATCCCCTGTTATTAGAAAGAAGCCTGACTGATGTAGTTTTAAGATTTGGAGGGCTGGGTGCAGTGGCTCACACCTGTAATTCCAGCACTTTGAGAGGCCAAGGCAGAAGGATTGCTTGAGCCCCAGAGCTCGAGACCAGCGTGGACAACATAACAAGACCCTATCTCTATTAAAAGTTTTAAAAAATAAAAAGGTTTGGAGGGAGAAGAAGCATTCTATGACTCTATGATTAGGGCTCAGTCTTTTCGTGAGCCTGATCCCTGGCTGTGACCTTCCTGTTTGCTTCTTAGCTGTCCCCTCCCTCCTCCTTAGGTGAGTCAGGAAGAGTCTGGAGTTGGGTATTTCTCTTCTCCAGGTCAGGTAGACCCTGGTTGGTTAGGCTCTGATAAAGTAGTTTCCCTTGGGGGCAGGTTTTTGTTAAGAACAGAGTGTTCTGGGCTTGTTTCTAAATGGTGACTTGTCTCTCTCCCCTTGCCAGAGATATAGGGACATTGTCTCTGATTTTCACCCTGGTGAACCTGGTGGGGCTCCTGGAGGCAAAACTTTGGAATGTGATGAGAATTTTAAGGGATTTTTTTTTTTGTTCATGAGCAAAACAATATTCTAATAAGGAAAGAAGTTTCAAGTCCAAAATATAAAGAGCTTAGAAGTGGTCACTCTCATCCTCATAAGAAAAAAAGGCTGAAAAACTTTTTTTCTTTTCTTTTATGAGGGGCTCACTCTGTCACCCAGAGTGAGTGCAGTGACATGATTATAGTTTACTACAACCTCAACGTCCTGGGCTCAGGTGGTCCTTCCACCTCAGCCTCCCGAGTAGCTGGGACTATGGGTGCATGCCACTATGCCCCGCTGATTTTTTAAATTTCTTTTGTAGAGATAAAGTCCGACTGTGTTGCCCAGGCTGGTCTCAAACTCCTGGGATCAAGCAATCCTCCTGCCTGGGACTCCCAATGTGCTGGGATTACAGGTGTAAGCCATCATGCCCAGACCTCATTGTAGTTTTGATTTGCATTTCTCTGATCATTAGTGATGCTGAGCATTTTTTCATATGTGTGTTGGCTGCTTGGATGTTTTCCTTTGAGAAGTGTCTGTTCATGTCTTTTGCCTCATAGATTCTGGATGTTAAACCTTTGCCAGATGCATAGTGTGTAAATATTTTGTCCCATTCTGTGAGTTGTTTACTCTCTTGATGATTTCTCTTGCGATGCAGAGGTTTTTTAGCTTGATAAGGTCTCATATGCCAATTTTAGTTTTTGCTGACTTTGTGTTTGAGGACTTGGAAATGCTGGTGTCTTATTTTGCCCACTGGAAGATTCTGAATGCTTTGGATTCCACTTCAGCAAGGGGAGAGTTGATATCCAGTTATAAAGTTACAAAAAGTAAATGGCATGGATGGAAAGGCATCTGTAGACAAAGTCAGACTTTTCTTTATAAGTAATTTTAGGTCGCTTTCCACACACGCTTGGTGGAATTCTTAAGTTCCAAATCTTAAGCATGGTAAAATAATTTTGACCTGGAAAAATGTTAAATCAGATGTAACAGTTGCCCTGCAGTGATTATAGAGAAGTAATGGCCCCATGGATTTGATTTTCCATCTGCTGTGGCTTGGATGTGGTTTGTCCCTGCCGAAACTCGTGTTGAAACTTAATTGCCAATGTGATGGTGTTGAGAGGTGGTGAGACCTTTAAGAGGCATTTGGGTCATGAGGGACCCACCTTTAGGAAGGATTAATGCAGTCTCAAGAGGGTGAGTGAGTTCTCGCTCTGGCAGGAAGAAAGCAGACTGTTATAAAGCAGGGTTTTGAGGTAAAATTCTTTTATATACCCATACAAATATAAAATGAACATGCATCAAAGATTTATTAAACTTAGTAACATGGGAATTAGCAAAACAGTAACGTTGGTGTCAAGATCATTTGAAGAGGTTTTAGGCACTGAAGACCATTTTGAATGCCAGTTAGATGCAAACCTGAATTAATATCACACTGGTTAGTAAAACCACAACTCTGGTGGTTATCTTTTCTATAGTGCCAGGAAGTGTTTGCATCTCTACCTGATGAAAACCTACAAGTTATCAATTAACCTCACAGTATCTGGGCCCCAATCAATAATAAATAGCAAGTCAAACAAAGGTATGTCTGCTAAAACATTAAATAATTTTGGGGTGAGCCTGTTAGGCAACATTCCAGTCTAACATCGAAAGGGCATACAGTTTTCCTTTTGCCTAATCCCCAAGCTTTGAAGAATTTTTTCTTAACAGCAGCATAGGTCCAATTAATCTTAAAGTCATTTCTACTTATTAATTTAGAGTCTTTTAAAAAGAAGGAATTTTCAATGATAAAAAAATAGTGTGACCTTATTTTCAACCCCTAAATCAGAACACCCAGCTTGATATGTCAGAAGTGAAGGGTGGATAAACAGTAAGGCAGCTTTTCAAAAACAACTGTGAGTGATGCTCAGTATAAGAATACAGGCTAGCCGGGCTCGGTGGCTCAGCCTGTAATCCCGCGCCTTGGGAGGCTGAGGTGAGTGGATTGCCTGAGCCCGCGGGTTCGAGACCCGCCTGGGCAACTTGGCGAGACCTCATCTCTACAATAAATCAAAAAATTAGCCG
>CAUYQG010002959.1:97-45536 GCA_963574415.1 Tarsius wallacei
AAGAACCATAGAAAATGAAGGACATACCCTCATGGAAATTGGAACTGGCATCCATTTCCTGAACAAAACTGGAAACCCATAGGCCATAAGAGATAAGATAGACAAGTGGGACCTCATCAAACTAACAAGCTTCTGCAAAGCCAAAAAAACCATCAAGAGAGCAGGGATATTTTTCCATTTGTTTGTGTCATCTTTGATTTCTTTGAGCAGTGTTTTGTAGTTTTCATTGTAGAGGTCTTTCACCTCTCTAGTTAGGGAGATACCAAGGTATTTCATTTTTTTTGTGGCTATTGTGAATGGCATTATTGCAGCATTGTTCACAATAGCAAGAACCTGGAAGCAACCTTGCTGTCCATCAAAAGAGGACTGGATTAAAAAAATGTGGTACATATACACAATGGAATACTACGCAGCCATAAAAAAGAACGAAATCATGAATTTCGTAGCAACCTGGATGGAACTAGGGTCTATAATACTGAGTGACTTCTCACAGAAATAAAAAACTGAGTACCACATGTTCTCACTCATATAGTAGACCTTGATCATCCAACGTATTACCACAAGAAAATGACTGACAGTGGTGGGAAACTATGGGGGGGGAGGGATAAGGGAAGGGATTAATGGCAGTAAATACCTGTCTGGGGATGGGGGGACACTCCTTATCAACAAGGGTGCCTGAACGAGACATTAAATTTGTGTACCTAACCCTTAACTGTACTCCTCAATATCACAATAAAAAAATATTATATATTAAAAAAAAAAAAAAAAAAAAAGAATTCTTAGCCGGGCTCAGTGGCTCAGCCTATAATCCCACGCCTTGGGAGGCTGAGGTGAGTGGATTGCCTGAGCCCGCGGATTCGAGACCCGCCTGGGCAACTTGGCGAGACCTCATCTCTACAATAATCAAAAATTAGCCGGGCGTGGTAGTGCGCGCCTGTAGTTCCAGCTACTCGGAAGGCTGAGGCGGAAGGATCGCTGGAGCCCAGCAGGTCGAGGCTGCGGTGGCCAGGAGCATACCACTGCACTCCAGCCTGGGTGACAGAGTGAGACTCCAACTCAAAAAAAAAAAAAAAGAATTCTTACAAATATGTTGCCGGTTTGTACTATTACAAATTTGCAAGTTCCCTGAGGAAAAAAGACCATCCCTGTCCTCTCCACCCCTCCATTCCCAGCATCTGAGCAGAGCCTGATGCATAGTAGGAGCTCAATAAACTATTTTAAAATATTTATTGTGAGTGAATGAGGACCCCCAGGCTCATTCACTCCTAATTATCTCCATTAATTAGGAGATAATGAGAGCCTGGAGGCCCTCATTCACTCACAGTAAATATTTTCACAGAAGCCTTCTGGGGATGATAAACCAGGCATGGACAAGTTAAATGTACTATAGCAGATTCTCTGCACTGAGCAGGACAATTGTTATTACCAATTTTTTTATTCTCTCTCAGTCTCTTTCCCATACTCCTTACCACGTATTTACTTTATGAATAAGTGTTGTAAACCACGGTTTTATTTCATCACTTGAAGGTTATCATTTCATAAGCTGCAATGTACAAGCCAATCTTTAAAAAGGAAATAAATCTCCAAAGTATGTCAATGTACACATTAAACAAATACACGCATGCAGGTTCAACAGTGAAGGCCCTATGGGGCAAAGGAGAGATACTATTTTCCACCAACTTCAAGTCTGTACACTTCTTTTCTGAATAGGACTGCCCCTACATTCTCTCCCACTCCACCTCCTCCCTTCACTGGAGCAGCCACTGGGGCTAGTGAAAAACTTGGCAGTTGGGGCCAGGAGACTAAAGTCAGAGGAACCAAAGGCAGTGGCAGCGTGAGGTTGGATTTACGACGAAGGAAAGGTAAAACTCTAAGTTTTGTTTGCCTGAAAATCCAGGCCAATTTGTATACACCAGCCTGACTTGCTCTTTGCAAAGCAGGATGGAATCACTATGACTTTCCATTCCAGGCCCTGGAGAATTATGAGAGTAAGAAAGGGATCTTGCCAACTAGGAGAACATCCTCTTGCTAAAAATATTCGAGGTTTTCTTTTTTCTCACAGTGTTGTTTACACTAAACCCATTAACGTGAAGTCTTTGCATTTCTGGCTTTGTGTCTTCACTAGTAAGCGTCCATACAGAGACTATGAAGTGGGACTTTAAGCAGAAGCCTGTGTGGACCTTCCCTCTACCAACCTCTTTGCTCAAGTAGATGTATGTATTAATTCAGATATAGAAACAGTAACTTAAATAATGGATGAGCTCTTACCACCTTCTGTAGACAAAGGGATTTAAGCAACAGGAGAAAAGGCAATTGTATTCATTCTAGTAAACATGTATAATTTATAGTAAAGGGAAGGAAATAGATAATAATGGGAAAATATTAGATATTTTAATCTATCTAGTGATTTTTCTTTTTGTAGTGGATTTAGGAAATTGAAATGTGTAAGCCAAAGCAGTTGAAATCTGAAGTCCTACAGTATTCTGACATGTGATTATTTTAGTCACATAAAAATTTAAATTTCTTGCTTTGGAAAGAGGCAGGACAATGGGAAAAAGAAAAGAGATACTCTTATAAACCAGGCATGAATTTTAAAATGGTGCTTGATGTACTCATTTAACCTTCATGATTTGATTCATGTCATGAAACTGGCACAAATAAACACTAAATGAGGGATTTTAGAATAAATTTAAGACTGAGAGCTTTGGTAGAGAAGAAACTATATTTTCCATCATTTGGTAAATCTCATTTCTCTGAAACGAGATTTTTTTCTCTGAAACTTTTTACCTTCTTTATGCTTTTATTGCTTTTTTCCTGGCCAGTTTTTATTCTCCACAGTTGAATCATTATGATTGTTAAAAAAGAAAGCCAAAATTAATGAAAAAAATCTAAAAGAAGACTAGATTAATTTTGACATTATGGACACTCCAGGAAACAGTAAAGTTAGCACACCTGGTATAAAACATACTTGGACTATTTTCATATTTAATGAAAAATATATTCCACTGAGTATTAACACTAAACAGCATTACCTCAAAATCCATTAATAGCTTTGCAGCTTATTGGAACACTGAGATTTTACTATTCCCAATATTGCACAGTATTATATGAATATGCCTTTAAATCTCAGCAACCACCTTGAAGTCATGCCAAATTACTTTTGCCCCCTAATTAGTGGAATGTACCATTAAATGAAAATAAGAAAATGTCAAGAATATCTACAGAGAAACTACAAATTACATAGATATGATATCATCTAATATAAGATGGATCTATGACCAAAACAGAAAGGTTCTCTGAAAAAGACAAAACATTTATTTAAAGGGTCGATGGAGCATGGGACACACTGTGAGTTTGTAATAGTTCAGTGAATTGTTATGTTCTCACTTCAGGGAGTGTGAACTGTCCAATTTTCTCTAAACTGAATTTTGGTTGTTCAACAAAACTGGCGATTACACCACACTAAGAAATAACCTAATAAATAGTGATACAGACTGGTTTTCCCTCCTCCCTGTGAAACTTCTCTGGAATTTCCTGAGTCTCTTTTATGCAAGAGATTTCGTTTTCCCATCGTTCTTCTTCTAAGGCTGATTGGTTTGTATCATTTTTGAACATTTTTCTAAAAGAAATACCAGATTTAAAAATTCTGAGCCTTACATTGTCTCATAAAGATTATGCTATGATTAAAACCAGACCCAGATTGTAGATCTGCTTCTTTTTTTTTCTTTCCCTGAAACACAAACAAGAACAATTTCAATAAAAACATTCCACTTCCCACCAGAGACGCCGGGGATGGTGATCCAGGTATTACCTTAACTGCAAATATGCATCTAACACGCAGGGCCTGTATGGGAAGATTTTAAAAGCTTAACTTAAGATTTTCACATTTAAAAAGGAATGTAGGATCTTTTGATTCCTTAAAACCCTAATTTTGAAGAAAGGCACCTTTTAAAATGGTCTGAGTAAATGACCTGGTCCTGTCAACAGGTATCTTGTTAAATAATAAGCTCCTTGCTTCCTTTTCTCGGTCCCTTAAAAGTGGGGAAACAGCACCCCAAGATAGATGAAAAAGGATGTTCACTACAGTGTTGTTTACAATAGCCACTAAATGCATGAATGCATGCAGCCTGACTGTCCCTCAAAAGGGAACTGATGAAACATTGCAGAAGGAAAGATAGGCTAGTGGAAAGGTTAAGAGCAGACAGGCTGAAGACCAGCTGGCTTGCTATGGTTATGAATCCTGCCTCTCCCCCACTTACTAGTCACACCCTGGGCAAGTTACTTAAACCTCAGTTTTCTCATCTGTAAAATAGGGACAAGATTAATAGCTAACTTAAAGTTGAAGTGAAGTGTGAGATAATAGTTGTTAGTGTTACTAGTGTCTAGAACAGTGCCTGGCACATAATGGGCACATGATAACTATATGTTGAATAAATATAAAGAGGTTACAAGAGTGCCCAGCAAATAGTTGGCATCCAGTTGGTAGCCATTATTATGGCATATCCATATATGGAATATAAGGCAGTGATTTTAAAACTTTATGTATAAATATGTAAACATAAATAAATATAAGAAAGAAATAAGATTTAAATGAAAAAAGCATGCAGAGGATACTCTAAAATTTATAAGGAAATAGCCCAAATGGGCATACATATACAAAAATATTTTTATAGATACAGATTAACACCAGACACATACACATACACATACACAGTAGCATGCCTGGAAGCATCCATAGTACTGTCATACCCATTTGCCTTTGCATACTGCTTGTCATATTTGAATTTTGGCCTTTCGCATATGTGGGAGGTTAGTTTTCTGGGAAGCAGGTTCTGAGCCGGGCTAGCGTGTAGCACGTTTACTGGGAGATGTTCTTGGAATCAAAACTTGTAGAGGGAGGAGAGGGAGAGGTAGCAGGATTTGGCGGAGGGAGAGGCTGATGTGCTATGGGTTACCCTCAAAGGCCACAATCAAGCCCTCAGTAGCCCAGAAGCTGGGATGGCCTTCAGAACTGTCCCAAGATGGGATGAGGGAATAGGCCTTCCTGCCTCCTGTTGGTCAGTCACTGGACACAGGCTGTCCCAGGAAAGAGGCTGACCTCCAATGAGATTTTCTTCAGCCAAAGAGGGTTGACCCTTTCAGCAACACTCCCAACAGCTGGGGGTAAATCCTTCCTTCCTAAAGGGAGATCAGGCGGAGCATTACAGAATCCACTACATCATTTATTCTTTCAATCATAGAATGACACAGCTATCACGTATTTAATTTTCAGTCTCCATGTGAAAACACAGAGCGAGCCCAATTGTGGGGAGGAAACAGCTTTTGTTGTGATTTAAAGCGTGCCTCAGGGCTATCTGCCCTTCTCCCCAAGTTATTTTCTGCAGAATCCTGCCAAATGTACATGAAGTTCTCAGTCTGTTAGGGGATGGCTTAAGGCAGTGCTTCCTGGAGAAATTTATTTGTGCACACCAACTGCCTTAACAGGTTACTCAATAATTGTTTCTTACCTATCAATAATTCAGGAGAACACAGGATTGGCTAGTAGAGAAGACGACATTGAAATCATCCAGTTTTCCTAGCTTAGACCATATTAATATTGGTAGGAACTTAGGGTAGAGTCTCTGGACAACTGAAGGAGCATAATGTCCTAAAATGGAATATGTGAACTTCAGGAGGTGGAAAGACATCCACTGATCCTCTCTTGATAGCAGAGACATTTGCTATGGAAAGGAGATTTGAAAACGTCTATACATACATATTTTTGCCTATTTTAAAAAAAGGAAAACAAGGGAGAAATAAAGATTTTCCAGTATTTAATAATCATTTGGAGACGAGGCATGGTGACTCACACCTGTAACTCCAGTACTTTGAGAGGCCAAGGTGGGAGGATTGCTTGAGGCCAGGAGTTCCAGTCCAGCCTGGGAAACAGAGTGAGATCTCATCTCTCGAAAAACTTAAAAAGTTAGCCAGGCATATGGTGCATGCCTGTGGTCTCACCTACTAGGGAGGCTGTGGCGGGAGGATCCCTTGAGTCCAGGAATTTGAGGCTACAGTAAGCTATGAACGCACCATTGTATTCCAGCGTGGGTGACAGAATGAGATCTTGTCTCTTAAAAAATAAACAAGCACGCCGGACTTGGTGGCTCAGCCTGTAATCTCGCACTTTGGGAGGCTGAGGTGAATGGATTGCCTGAGCCCGCGGGTTTGAGACCCACCTTGGCAACTTGGTGAGACCTCATCTCTACAATAAATCAAAAAAATCAGCCGGGTGTGGTAGCGCATGCCTGTAATCCCGGCTACTCGGAAGGCTGAGGCGGAAGGATTGCTGGAGCCCAGCAGGTCGAGGCTGCGGTGGCTGGGAGCAGCCACTGCACTCCAGCCTGGGCGACAGAGTGAGACTCCAACTCAATAAATAAATAAATAAATAAACAAGCAAACAAACAAACAAATGGAGGTTGGCCGTTTAGTCCACAAGCTAGACCACCTCATTTCAAGAACAGTAGAAGAGAGCCTCAGCAAAGAGCCCTAATTGCACAACATAAAAGTAAGTGACACATACACCTTCACTTTAGGTCTCTTGCAGTTCACTCATTCCTGGTGAACTAGAATGCCAAATTATTTAGTCAAAACTAAATTTAGCTTAAATTATTCATAACATTATTAACTGGCACCGACTATTGAATATTTGGTGGCATGTATCCTGGACTGGATTCTGGAACAGAAAAAGGATGCTAATGGAAGAATTGGAGAAATACAAATAAAGTCTGTAGTTTTGTTTTACTATTACTGTATTGATGCTAATTTCTTGTTCTTGATAGATACACTATGGTTATGTGAGATGATAACATACAGGAAAGCTGAATGAAGAGTGTATGGGATTTCTCTGTCCTATCTTTGCAATCATACTGTAAACCTAAAATTCTTTCAAATTAAAAGTTTTTTAGAAAAATCTATTTGAGTTGGGTGTGGTGGCTCATGCCTATAATCCCAGCACTTTGGGAGGCTGAGGCGGGCAGACTGCTTGAGTCCAGGTGTTTGAGACCAGCCTACAGACAACATAGCAAAACGTTGTCTCTAGAAAAAAAAAAACAACCTATTTGAAATATAGCTTTTCACATCCATTATCGTCACCAACGAACGTTAAGCCATGTATGGTGTTCCTTTGCAATGTTAGACAAAGACGTGAAATGAAGAATTCAGAATATTTTAAAAATAAGCCCCTGGTTTTGTCTGAAGTGTCAAGTTGTGTGATTCTCAGCCCAAGATGTTAAAATTCCTTATGAAATATTTATATTTATATTTTATAAGTAACTTTTGAGACTTTTTATCTAATAGCAAATAGACTATTGGAGAAACGACTTCAGTAAAAACCGGTGAAATGACTTTCCTAAAACAATAGTAAAAAATTAAAATGCTCTCTTTGGTTAGAAAAATCCCAAGACACAAAGCACAAAGCGATAGTAAAAATGATAAGCTCCAGGATGATTACTGATTGAATTGTTGCTGAATGAATAAAATTTGAGAGGCTTCCAACATGATTCCATAATTGAGCTGCTAAATTCTGTTTGAATAATGAAATACATGAAGAAATGCTTTTATATGGCCTGCCAAAGAAAAGCTGTACCAGAAAAAGATACAGTCTCAGGAGCAAATGACTTTAATTAAAAAACGTGGGGACTGGACTGGTGAGTTCTTATGAGCAGAACCACTCATGGAGTGGCTGCTTTGACAGAAGTAAAGAGAAAAGACACCAAAGAAAACGTGCAGGCACGGACTCTCCTCTGACGTTCATTCACCACATTAGGCACAAGGGCATCACGAGAGCAAAAAACTTGAACTAGAAACCCACAAAATGTTACAGGATGTCATCAACCGTGGTTACTTGAAAGAAAAATAGAGGTAGAACCCTAATGAGATGGGGAATGACCGTGAAAATCTTTTGTGGCCTTGGAGGGCTGTAAGTTATCTCATGACAAAGCACTTAAAAAGCATTATTAAACTTGAAATGCTGATTATTCTTTTATAATAATATAAGAGAACATTCACAAACATTCCAAATTGGTTGACTTTTTCTGTGACCGATATACTATCCAGCAGATATTTTCAAAAATATATTTAAATCAAATTCATTAAATCAAAATTTAATTTTGAGATAAAGGTAAGAAGAAAATGATGTTAAAATGAGTGAGAAAGTAATAATTATTGAAAGAAATTCATGCTGTGGAAAGAGCATTTTAGAAATAGATGCTTGGAAATATTTTCAAGTACACATACAAATTCTGGAAACAGAATTTTCTAACCTGCCCCAGTTTTTTCAAAAATAAAGAATTTTATCATTCTTTAATAATGTTTGTTAGAAATATTTAAAATGTCACATCTTCTAATTAATTAGTTTGCAACAACTGTTTGCCATCCAAAAAAACAAAAATGTACTAGCCCATAAGACATCTTGCTATAATGACAGATGGAATTTAAAAAATCAGTGTATGAAATTAAATTATGGATGAAATAAAAAGGCACTTATACTTGAATCCACACACATTATCTTTGTGAAGCATATTTTCATCTATTATACATAACTATTAAAATATAGTGAACTCAAAATCAATATACAAATTGTGTTTGAGGGCCGGGTGCAGTGGCTCACACCTGTAAACCCAGCACTCTGGGAGGCTGAGACAAGAGGATCACTTGAGGCCAGGAGTTCATGACTAGCCTGGGCAACATAGTGGAGACACTGTCTCTATGGGAAAAAAAAAAAAATCAGCCGAGTATGGTGGCATGAGCTTGTATTTCCAGCTACTCAGGAGGCAGAGGCAGGAAGATCACTTGAGCTCAGGAATTTGAGGCTGCATTGAGCTATGATCATACCATTGCACTCCAGCCTGGATGACAGAGTGAGACATTGTCTCTCTTAAGAAAAAAAAAATTGTGTTTGATCTTGCTATACCACAAAGTGTTAAATCAAGATTTTCACTAATCCAATTTTTAAAATATTATTTCAACTTTTTTCCTTGGAAAACATTTTTTTGTATTTTATAATATTCATAATATGTTAATATGCTATATTTTGCATAATACGTTAAAGCATAGTAGAGTGTATAAATAAACGGATGTTAAATATTTATAAGTAAATAGGCTAGAGACCCATGCCCCAAAGTTTTTCTGATGGGGCACATACTATACAGTCTTCCATAGGCCAATCAGAAACGACAAAGAAAATGAGTTAGTTCACTCTTTTATAAAATCTATCAGAGAAAAAAAATATTCCCCACAATATACATACAGTGCCAACCCTAAAGTATGCATTGATCCTCTATTGTCAAGCAAGCAACACTGGAATGCTAATTAAATAGAAGTTTTTAGAGCTGTTCAGCAAAGTTGTGCATTTGCCTTTGATTAAAAGTCACATTCCTGGAGCACAGCCCCAGAGATTCTGATTCAGCAGGATGAGTGTAGACCCAAGAATCTGGATTTTTAACAAGCACTGTGAATTGTTAAGAAGTTAACTCCCCATTGAGAAGAGAGTAAGCTCTAGAGAGTTAGCATGACTTGGCCAATGGAATATAGGTAGTTCACTAACCAGAGCCAGGACTAGAACCTTCCCAGCCCTGTCTTTTCCCTGTGCAGTGGCCTTTTTTTGGGTATGTCCTGCTCCTCGAATGAAAATCTGGTGCCTGCCTAACTAGATATTAGTAGATTGGAGGAAAGCAACCGAGGGGGCTCCAATTTCAATGCTTTGTCTAGAAAGCACTCTTCACTTGCAAAACACCCTTTGAATTTTCTGGTGAGACTAATGGTCACATCGCTTTAAAGAGCTAAAGACAAAAGGTTATTGTTGGGTTTGTTATTGTTGCCATGTTGCTAGGAGAGCCGCTGCAATGGAATTTGCCATTCAACACAAGCGTTGCTTCTCCAGTACAACCCTGCCATGTGCAAGGGACATTGCCCATGTGCAAGGGGAGAGGCCATACATCGCAAGGCCAAGGCCAGAACACCAAGGGAAAGGGAAGGCTTCCTCCTGGACTCTGTGGGAGGAGAACTGAAGACTAGCACAAAAGTCCGGAAATCACAATAGGGTTCTTGCAAATTTCAGATATAAGCATATGTTAAAATTTCAAATATGATGCTGCTTTGGCTTTTGTGGTACTTAAACCTGCTCACTGCTCTTCTGGCTATAGCAAACATCAGTACAGTGGGCCTGAAATGTATACAAGCGGATTTTGTTGGAAATAAGCCATGCCCTGGCCCCAAGTTTGATTTTCTGGCCTTGGGAGTACTCCAAGCACGATGTGATACGAGAGTGGGATATTTGCCCAAACACCTAGTAGATCAGCTCAGCAAATACAGGCAAAGAGGGTGGCAGAGGTTGCAAATGAACAGAACTGCATGTACACAAGGTAGGTAACAATGTGCTCAATTTTATGCTGAAGTGAGGAGCACATACCACCTCCTCTAAGCACCCGAATTTCAAATGCCAACACTTTCCTTTGTTATTTGCATCCTAGAAAATATACCTCCAAGGGTAATGTGTGCATATATATACATATATTTTCAGAGTGAGAGAAAACAGGAAGAATAAAAGGAGATTTGACTTACCATTTAACATTTTTGAAATGTTTGAAAACTGCCATTGGGAAAACAGTATAACTCTTGCTTAGAATATCTGACACATTTTAATTTTAAAATATTCCCGTATTTTTTTTTTCCAGGAGGAGAGGTGGGACCATTGTTTTTATAAAACCTCCCAAAGTTAGGCATGGTTGTCATTCCTGAAGTCTCTCTGCTGATCACTAACGTGAGACTGTCTCTTTTGTGACCACAGGCTAAAGGCTACAGTCATGTGCCCCCACACCTGTTTCTGAATACTGAGTACTGGCCAGAGGAGTGGAAAGGCATGATATTTGCAGAGGCAGAGCTCACCCTTGGGTAAAAAAAATAGGAGAAAAAAGCAGCTGGGAAGGATTCTGGAATAGTTTGAATTGTGGGGAAATCCTCAACCTGGAAGTCTTGCTAGACCCTCAGAGAACTATGCTCTGGTCAGCCACGAGGTCATGCAGCCCACTCTCCCATCCTGACCTGGTCATCCCTCTTGGGGATGAGCGGTGTGCTCTGGCTAAAAGGTTGAGGGATGGGTGGAGGATGCCTGCGTTGGAAGGTGGACCCTCCCTCCATCAGAACCTATTCCCCAAGGGAGAGGTTTACTGCAATCGTCTCCAGCCTTCTACTTGGCAAGGCTGTCACAGGAAATAGTAATGTTTGTGTGGTCACTGGGACCACGGCTAGGGTGAAGGGGACTAGACCTGGATGGGGGAGGTGGAGGCTCTTGGTCCCACCTGTAACTGTACCAGACCAGTCGCGTTCAACTTTTATGTAACAAGGCTGTGAGTTGTTTTTCAGTTGCCATGGGTAACCGGATTGAAGGTCACGTGACCCGAGCACGCCCAGATATACCAAGAGGACACTCATGGGTGGTCGGAACCTAGGTGCTCAGACAGAGAGTAGAAGCGAGGACTAAATTAAGAAGCATACACAACATGGAAGGACCCAGGATCCTATCAGATCGAGTCCTCCTGTCACCCTATGGCGGGATCCAACCAGATCATGCCTCATTACCCTATGCTTATAAAATCTGACCCAGCCCTCAGATTTGGGAGGCAGATTTGAGCGTTTCCTCTAGTTTCCTTGCCAGTTGACTTGCAGTAAACCTTTCTTGTTGCAAAAACCCGGTGCTTCCATGTTTGGCTTTCCGTTGTACACAGGCAAACAGACCCAGTTTGGTTGGGTAACACACGCAACTGCCCAAGAGCTGAAGACTAATTTGCCTGTGAATACAAGGTGGGAAAGCTGTGGTTCACACCAAGGCCCTTTCTCTTTGTTTCACATAAATGGATTGGGAGGGGCCTGAGGACCTTCTTTGTGGCCCTGAAGTCATGGTGTTGGGTGTGTCGTGCTGTGTAGGCTGCTGTTGTATTTTCCTATTGTGGGAAAACAAGGGCAGTGCAAGGACTGAAGAAAAAGAAGAATGTAATTCTGCTGGGGATTAGCGATCTCTGGCAGGTGCACATGTGGAAGAAGACACCCCAGGTGTCTTCCCTGAGTCTGGGGAGAAAAAAAGGGAAGTTCCCAGAGGTCTCAGCTTCTCAAATGAGCACCTGTCCTCTCTGCAAGGTGAGAGGGCCACTAGTAGATCCCAAAATAGGGACTCCAGAAGAAGTAATTGGAAGTTTCTGGAACAGCTCATGGACCCCTGGCCCAGACCCTGCTGTGCCCCTCCCATAGTCCTATAGCAGCCTTCCAATGGATTATCCTCTGAAGGATTATGCCACAAGGGAGGAGCAGTTGGCAATGCATGTGTTGGATAATATTTTGTAATTAGAAAATGAAGGAATACTGGTGGGCCAATTTGAAGAGAGAAAGAAAGAGAGAAAACATTAAATATGCTATAAAGAAGGTGATCTCCCATATCCCTGCATATTGTTTGGCAAAGATGATGTAATTTCATTCACATATTAAAAGTAATTGTCCCCCTACCAATAACCTATGAAATTAAGAGCATTTCACATTCATAGCTGAAAAGATTCAGGAAGTATGGTTTTCATTTATGATTGTTTTGGTAATTTCAAAGCAAAATATCTGCCAGACTAAACAACAGAGTTCTTTCCTTATTTCAGGAGTTTTCTGAATGTAAATCATGCTTTATTAGACAGTGTTTTTCTTTCATCTAGTCTTTACTGAGTGTTCAAATGATGGTGCAACTAACTGGTCATCACCAGCATGTCACAGCTGGAGATAGACAATCAAAGCCCAAAGATTTCATGCAAGGTTTTCTGAAGGAATTTTCCAGAAACACCTCATAGTCATTCTAGTTCGGCTCATAGTCTTGGCACCAGATGCTTCTTTTCACCCTCTAACTTTGTCCCCATCTTTTTCTAACAAAGTTCAATTACTTTGCCTCCGGCTCAATATTCCAGGACAAGTAGGTTGGGTTACGACTGAACAGGGATGGCCAGAAAGATCCAGGAACAGAAATTGAGTTAGCAGATTTTATAGCTTCAATGACCCTGAGAAGTCAAGGCCAGGGGCCATGGCTCTATCATAGGAAAAGCAGAGCCCAGGGGAGTTGGCATCAGGCAGATTCTGCGAGCCTGGGAAAGCAAGTCCCCAAATCTAGGAAGTCAGAAATAAGAGATGCAGCTGAGTAGCAAGCGTAGGGCGTGGGAGCCAGGAATAAGCAAAGAGGCTTGAGAAAGACCCCGGGCACCCATGGGTAAATACTGCACTCACAAGTCTTCCACCAGGACTAAATGGAATCCCACCTGCAGAGGCTGGGCTCATCAGGGACCTCAGACAGCACCCATAGCCTCTCATGGGGAAGTGACTGGGAGCAGCAAGCAACTGACAAGAGTTGAAAGGGAGCAACACTGTGCCACCTTTTCTTGGCATGGACAATGGTTCTTAGGTGGCACCTGTAAGAATTCTCATTTTTGTTTGGTTCTTCTACATGATGACTGCAGTGACGCCTGCATCTCACAAAACACATGAAACTTGAGGTAGTCATTCAAAGGTGAAGAAGGAATCAGAATTCAGTTCATAAACTATACATCTGAAAAAGGCCCAATGTCTAGAATCTACAAAGACCTCAATAAATTGACAGAAAAAACCAAATAACCCCATTAAAAAGGGGGCAAAGGGCATGAACAGACACGTCTCAAAGAAAGACACACAAACAGCCAACAGACACATGAAAAAATGCTCAACATCACTAATCATCAGAGAAATGCAAATCAAAGCCACAATGAGATGCCATTTCATGCCAGTCAGAATAGCTATTATTAAAAAGTAAAAAAAAAAAAAAAAACCAGCAGATGTTGGCAAGACTGTGGAGAAAAGTGAACGCTAGTACATCATTGGTGGGAATGTAAATTAGTTCAGTCCCTATGGAGGGCACTTTGGAGATTTCTCAAATAACTAAAAATAGATTTACCACTCGGCAAAGCAATCCCAATACTGAGTATATATAACTGAAGGATCATATTACTACAAAGACACCTGCACTTGTATGTTTGTTGCAGCACTAGCCACAAAAGCAAAAACATGGCACCAATCTAGGTCCCATCAACAGTGGACCTGATAAAGGCAATGAGAAGCATATATACCATGGAATATGACACAGCCATAAAAAAGAACAAAATAATGTCATTTGCAGCAACATGGATGCAGCTGGAGGCCATCATTCTAAGGGCATTATGACAGAAACAGAAAACCAATTATCTCCATATTCTCACTCATACATGGGCACTAAACACTAGGCACTCATGGGCACAAAGATGGAAACAACAGACCTGGGACTACTAAAGGGGGGAAATTTTTAAAAAATTCAGTTCATGTAGGTAAAGAAAAAGTATTGTTTCATAGGGTTACAGGTTGGCTAGTGGTGGAACAGAGTGATTAATTTTGGGGGAGATATGTTTTGAAACTATTATATTTAGTGCAGGAAACTCAGAAAGCAAAATGCAAAGGTCCTAGGAAGTATTTTAGAGTAATACTTCCAGGTCTTTTTCTGACCATGGAGCTTAGAGAAATGATCTTTTTTGTGAGGTACACTTGGATTAAGTGCTTGCAGCTGAAAGCAAGAGGTGCTGGGTGTCAGACCTTGGGGATCCACTTGGAAGCCCTGTGGGGTTAGTTGGGGGCTGAGGGTGGTCACTATTTCCTCACACTTGAGACACATTCAAGACACCAAGCTGAGGGGCTCAATTTTAGAAAACTTGGAAGAAAGAAACAGAAAGGACGTATGGCATGATAGAGATTGGACCGATCCACAAAAACCCACACTGTGCTTCCACTGTAGGCCAAACCCCAAGCTGAATTCTGAGGACACCACTAGGTGTAAGTGGTAGTTCCTGCCCTCAAAGAGCTCACAGTGGTCAAGGAGAAAGAATGGAGACACAAATGTACTTAGGACGAACAAGCCGTGACCCACAGGGTACAATGAGAAGGGAAGTTTATTCTTATCTCCCCCTCCTTGTAGTGCATTTGGCACATTTTTTGTGAACTTGGTGGGGCCCATCCTATCTCAATCTTGGGGAAAATTTGGGCCCATGACTTTCCTAGTCACTCTTAGATAATAAAAGTGTCCCAGTCACTTAACTCTCAAAACACCAGCTCATTTCCGTAAATGATATGTTGAATCAAGTATAATAATCAAAGCTTCAAGCTTCATTTAAAGGTAAAACTCTCCTGGTCCCACCTCTTCCACCCCCCACCCCCTTGCTGACCTCAAGCTAATATAGCTACAGCAGCAAGACACTCACCCCAGCATGGTTTCTGAATCCTCCAGCATCAGCGTGGGGGAGGAGAGGAAGAGGAGCAAAGGCGGGAAACGGGAGCTTCTTATTGGAGGCCAGGGTCACAGCAGCCCTTTCTCTTGTGTTGGGCCTTCACAGTTTCTTTTGAAACCCTCCAACTCCCCATTCCCTGCTGGGCTACAGTCCTGGGGGCTTCTCCCCCAGAAGTCCATGAGATCCTAGGGCATCTCCTCTGGCTGCTTACTCATGGCTCTTCCTCAGCCCCTAGGAATCTGAAATCACTTCCTATTCGGGTTGCCTCACCCTCTACCTGGCCCTCTTGCTTTCTCCCTGAACGGCCCTCACCTAAACCACTGGAAACACGGCTTTGTCGCCAACTCTGAGTGTAAGCTGACCCCAACACCACAGAGCAACTGACCAGCCAGGCTGCCCCTTCAGACTCCTCAGCCAGGCTCCGGTTCACTGTGTTCCCTCAGCTTCAGGGGGCGCCCCTATACCTCAGCTTGAGGTAGGACAGGTGACCTGATTCTTCCAGGTGAGACTCACAGCATGGCTTTCTCTCCAAAAATTCTCTACTGTAAATTTCAATTCTTTTCTTGGCCTCTCTCTCGTCTTTTATAGTCTGGAGGTGGGTGGTTGGCTGAGAGTACAAAACTGGTTTCCATAAACACTTTTTGCAAATCTTGCACCTCGCTTAGGAATGTTCTAGCTACTGCTTTAAGGCCTCTTGAAACTGAGACTAAAATAGCTCTGATTTAGCATCTAGTATGGCATAGTGCATCCCCCCACCCCTTGTTTTTGTTTCAGTACATAAGAAACGATAATAATCGTGCAGTGTTCTTGGATCGTTGGAAGTGCTGACCGTGGTGAGAGGTGACTGCCTGGGATATCCAGCTGCTTCAGGCTCCATGTGGGCAACTCGAGGCCTAAGGGCACAACCACAACCCGTTTGCAACACACCCCACATAGTGCCTTCACAAGTCCTTCTGAGAATCTCCATCCTGCTGGGTCTCAATCCTGACCACTACTGTGCTACTTGATGTCAGCTGGGAAGCTATGCACTAGACAGTGCTAGAGGCTGGGAGTGGTGCAGGAGAGTGAGACATTCATTTGAGATGTAGCATCAGTCCACTCAGATATGGTGATGCCTGAGCTGGGTTTGGAAGGATAAAGAAGAGTTATTTTGGCAGCTGTCTTTGTCTGTTTTCTGTTGCTTATAAAAGAATACCCAAAAAAGAGTAATTTTTTTTTTTTTGAGTTGGAGTCTCACTGTCACCCAGACTGGAGTGCAGTGGCACACTCCTGGCCACTGCAGCCTCGACCTGCTGGGCTCTGGCGATCCTTCCTCCTCAGCCTTCCAAGAAGCTGGAACTACAGGTGCACGCTACCACGCCCAGCTAATTTTTTATTTATTGTAGAGACGAGGTCTTGCCAAGTTGCCCGGGCGGGTCTCGAACCCGCGGGTTCAGGCAATCCACTTGTCTTGGCCTCCCAAAGTGCTGGGATTACAGACTGAGCCACCAAGCCCAGCCAAAAAGAGTAATTTATAAAGAAAAGGAAATATTCCTTACAGTTCTGGGGGTTGAGAGGTCCCAGGTCGAGGAGTCGCATCTGGTAAGGGCCTTCCTGCTGATGTGGGATGCCCTGCAGAGTCCCGAGGTGGCACAGGGCATCACATGGCGAGGGGACTGAGCATGCTACTCAAGTGTCTCTCCCTGTTCTCATAAAGCCACCGGTCTCACTTCTGAGATAACCCCATTCATGAGGGCAGAGCCTTCCTGACCCAATCACCTCTTAACGACTCTACCTCTCACTACTGCCACGTTGAGGATTAAGTTCCAACATGAGTTTTGGAGGGGACGAACATCCAAATCATAGCAGCAGTCATGCAAAGCAAGGGAATTCTGGGAAATACAGTGACTTGGTGAAGCAGGAGTCCTCAAGCACGTGACAAGCATGACGAGACCGTGTCTCTATTTAAAAAGAAAAAAAAAAGAAAGAAAAATCAAGCATGTTGTAACTCCCTAATGATTTGACATCTCACTAAATGAAGTCTCCTTCCCTCCCATAGTCTGCCCAGGCCACACACCCTCCTTGCTGGCCTGTCGATTTCAGCGCCACCTCTTAACCTTTACACACTCACTCCTGCCACACTGGAGTTCGTTCTTCCTCAGCTGGGCTGAGCACATTCCTGCCTCAGGGCCTTTGCTCTTGCTCTTCCCTCTTCTTGGAAAGTTTATTCCTCACATAGTCACAGGTTTCCCTCGTGACTTCTTCAGGTATCTGCTCAAATATCACTTCTTAGAGGCCATCCTACAAACAATAGCAACACCCCATCCCTCTTCCCTGGCTTTATTGTTCTCCATAGCATTGAGCTTCACTTGACATGTTGCACGTTTATTTGCTTCTTGTCTGTGCCAGCAGAATGTGAGCTCTATGAGGCTGGGATTTGGTCTTTTCTCAGTGATAGTCATCAAATAAGTGAGCGAATAAAGTGAGGTGAGAGGAGACGGAGAACGTCTGATGTACCTTACAACTAAGGTCTCTTCATGCAACCTCTAATATTTACTTCAGATTCACTCCACGTGCGGTGGTATGCTAGGTTTTTTGTTGTTGTTTTTTTGTTTTGTTTTGTTTTTTTAGTCGGAGTCTCACTCTGTCGCCCAGGCTGGAGTGCAATGGCATGCTCACGGCCACTGCAGCCTTGACCTACTGGGCTCAGGTGATCCTTCTGCCTCAGCCTTCCAAGTAGCTGGAACCACAGGCATGTGCCACCATGCCCGGTTATTTTTTGATTTATGGTGGAGACGAGGTCTTGCCATGTTACTCAGGCTGGTCTCAAACCCCGAGCTCAGGCAATCCTCTCGCCTCTACCTCTCAATATGCTAGGTATTTTACATACATTCTCTCAGCTTCTACAATAGCCAATGAAGTATATACTATCTCTAGCCCCCTTGTAATATAATGTGGATTCTTATACTAAATGGAACTATGTAATACTATATAACATTCGATGATGTATAATTTACACTGCACACACTCTTGCAACCTGTTTATCTTTTCTGACCTTTCTCTGTGTGCACATAAATGCACATATATTTGACTGGGAGTTTGTATGTGTTTTTACTTTACTTTTTTACAAAAATGAGATCTCAGTATATATTGTTAAACATGAGATGTGTCTCAGAGATTTTTTTCCATGAGAGTTAATAAAGATGCGCCTCACTGGTTTTCTTCTCTGCATACATAGGATGTACTATGTGTTTAATCTGTTCCCCACTGATTGACATTCACATTGTTGTTTTTGTTTGGGTTCTACAGTGTTTGAAACAATTTTGCAATAAAGTCTGTCCCTTTACATTGTTGGTCAGGGCCCAGGTCTGTTAGTAAAGAGATTCCTAAATGTAAAATTGCTAGGTCAGCTAATGTGCACATTTTATTTATTCATTGTAATCTGGTCCTATGGCTATGGTCTCGGTAGCACAGGGGTCCCCAATCCCCAAGCTGTGGACTAGTACCGATCTGTGACCTGTTAGGAATTGGGCTGCACAGGTGAGCAGATCTCAACTTTCTGTCACATCAGCAGTGGTACTAGATTCTTATAGGAGCAGAAATCCTATCGTGAACTGCACATGCAAGGGATCTAGGTTGCACGCTTCTTATGAGAGTCTAATGCCTAATGATCCCCCTCATCATACTGCCCCATCCATGGAAAAGCTGTCTTCCACGAAACCGGTCCCTGATGCCAAAAAGGTCGGGGACTGCTGCTATAGGCGATGTGCCTAGTGCCCCACCCACATCCCTTCACATCTCCCATCTCTGGCATGGGTCCCAACTCTTTGCCTGAGGCCTTTTTCGGCCAGTAGAGCATGTTCTGTCTGTGCACACACCATGGAGTTAATGCTCCCAGAGCATCTTCAATCAATAATCCACAGGAGTTAATGGATAAATACTTCAGCTCCTGGCCCTTGGTGGGCTCCTTCTGAGCTGTGAGTTTCACACTGGTTCACAGTGGAAACTTTCTTCCCTTCCCTGTCTTCCTTCCTTAACCCCCTGCTGATATTTCTCTGGATCACCTACCTCCCAAGGAAACCATAGCATTCAAATCCTTGTCTCGAGGTCTGCTTCTGAGGAATCCAAACCAAGGCACTCTTATTGGTTTATGCAAAAAGAGAGTTTATTCTTTAAATAAAGAATGCACGCATATGCTTGTGTTGATACAGTGTGAAAAGATAGAAAAATTTGAAAATTAAAAGTAAACATCTTTCATCTTCTAATCCAAAGGTAATGACTGTTAACAGTTTCCTTTACTACTTTTCAGAAAAGGATATGATTATACAAACATATACGCATAATCTTTTAAATGTACATAAAGTAATTCTAAATACTATGCTTGGCACCTTTTCCCACCTAATGAAATATCTTGAAGAGCATTGATATTTGCACGTACAGATTGTTCATAGTTTAGTGATCTTACATTTGATGGCTACACCACACGATTTTTAACCAGTTCCCTATTGGAAAACATTCATATTGTTTCTAATAGTATGCAGTTACAGCCATGCAGTGACAAAGATTTTTGTACATATATTTTAGATCATTACAAATTTTAAATAAATTTAAAACAGAATTGCTGGGCCAAGGGGTACGGACATGTTAATTTATTTTTCTTTTTTGGAGATTGCTGTTTTTCCATCTTCCAATAGGCTGCACCGATTTACATTTTTTCTTCTTTATTTCAATAGCTTTAGTGGATACAAATAGTTTCTGGTCTGGGTTTTACGTGTACCCACCATCCCCACCTGTGCACATTGTACCCGATAAGCGATTTTTTTTGTCTCTCACTCCCTCCGGCCACTTCTGAGTCTCCAGTGTCCATTAAATTATACATTCTCTATATCTTTGCAGACCTTTAGTTTAGCTCCCAATTATAAGTGAAAACATGTGGTATTTGGTTTTCTGTTTCTTAGTTAGTTCACTTAAGGATGATGTTCTCCAATTCTATCCAAGTTGCTGCAAAAGACTTTATTTCACTCTTTTTGATAGCTGCATAGTATTCCATAGTGTATATATGCCACATTTTCATTACCCACTAATCGATTGTTGGGCATTTAGTTGATTCCACATCTTTGCAATTGTGAGTTGTGCTGCAATGAACATGTGGATGCAGGTGTCTCTTTCATACAATGACCTCTGTTCCTTTAGGTAGAATGCTTGTTTTCCCACAATTTCCCAACACTGGGATTATCAGCATTTTAATATTTACTCATCTGTTGGGTGAAATAGGTTTTCCATCATTTTGTTGTGCATTTGAGTGCCTATTCATATATTTATTGGCATTTTTGGTTCTGGACTCATTTTTCTATTGGATTTTTTTGTTTTCTTCCTTTTGGTTTCTAAGAGCTTTTATATAGAGTATGGCTACCAACCTGTTAGATATGGTGCTATATTTTCTTCCATTCTGTTATTTTTCTTTAACTTTGTTTATAATGAAATATTCTCTTATACAAAGGTTTTAAGTTATTAAATCAAGTTTTTTTCTCCCAGTTTCTGGATTTTATATCATGCTTAAGATGTCAATTCTGCTCCAGTTTTATAAAAATATCCATCTACATTTCTCCTAGTTCCTCAATAGTTCTTTCATTTTTACATTTACATCATTAATTCATCTGTAGTTTATTGTTATGAATGGTGTTTGTTGTTGGAAGAAACCACAAAGAAATGAGAATGAAGCAAAGATGACAGGCCTGTCTTAAAAGTGCTGAATGTGTGGGTGGTGATATTGGGGGACCATTAGTCAGGACCTGCTGAGGGGTTTGTTTTCACAGGGAGGGTGGTCTGAGGTCATTTTCCAGGGTGGCATTAGTGGTGTTCCGGAGTTAGCATGTATTGGATCATATTTATTATGTTAGTATGTTATATAGCCATTATTATAAGTTAAACCCTGTAGCATTAAAACTAAATAAGTTATGATTCTTAGAAAGGTAAAAATATTTAAAATTTACCACTTCCAAATTATTTAACTACGTTTTTTATTACATATGCTTCTGAGGCTATTTATTCTTTTATATCTGTATGGTGGAAATACTACAAAATGGTGATGTTATATTGATTGCTTGAATTGGCCATGGTGGGAGTATTTACACCATGGAAATTGGCAAATGCTACAATCAGAGTTCTTTTCTTCCTCTAGAGATTGAATTGCTAAGCAGCCCATCTTCAGAAATGCTTACTCAGAGGAAAGGCAGGAACGTTGCAGAGGACATATGAGCATCAGTTAGGAAGTCAGCCTTGAGAACATTTACATTCCTTCCAGTTCTATCATTCTATGATTCTGCGATATTCATGATTATTCCGTTTCGATAAACTGCCAAGAGGAAGTTAGTCCAGAAAAATCTGCTTGAGGGGCTTTCTCCATAGTCCTCACATTCCTAACCTGGATCTCATTTTGGTGTAATCCAGCCCTTTGAGTCGTGCTCAGGACTTTCCCTGTAATGTCTCAGACTTAGATTCCAACGTGGCAATTCAGACCTATAGATAGAATTATTTATTGTCATTCATCTGGCTTTCATTTAATATTAAGTGTTCTTAAAACATTTGACCCTTTCTTAAATGCTATCCAAGTAGCCACGATGTATTGACATTTTTACTTACTCCTTTCCACATGGCAGCACATATTTTATAAAAAGCAAAAGAAGGTTGGGGGAGAGAGGGTCAGAAGATGGGCTTGGATCTCACACCAACTCTTGAAATAATGGAAACATTACTTACTCCAGCTATAAAGAAGGACCTTTGTTTTACCTTCATAAATCAGTTTTTCTGAAGAGCTCAGAATATTTAAAAGACACATAAAAATCACAGAAAAATGTATAGTTCTAGTAGCTACTATATGATCGGGTGAAAATTGTTCTCACTGATAATATGCGAAAGTTACTTCTGTCTGTTTCAGTATCTTATTTTAAAGATAAATACCCTTTAAAGGTGTCTATCACAAACTTAGAATCATTACTAGATTAATTATAGTAATAACTGCGTGCACTGCCCATCTTGGACACAGATCCTCTACCATATTAATAATGTTTTGAGGGGCACATTTCACCAAGAGCTTAATTATTTCCTACAACTATACCTTAGAAGTCAATTTTGTCCATTTTTCACAGATGGCCAGGCTGGTCTGTTTACTTCTCCAAAACATTTCAAGGTAATTTTTAATGTCTCTTCTCTCCCTTCTCCTACTTGAAATTCCTCCTTTCCTCTTTTCCATAGAATCATCTCAATGCTTCAAGATTCTGTATGGTCCTTCCATAATTATTCCCAGGTTCAGTGATGCATTGGTCTCCCAGACTCTAGACTACAATTTTGTATATCACTCATTTGGCACCTAAGTATACTTTCTCTTGTTACTTACATTGCTAACCAATTTCTAGTGTCTATAATTTTAACTCAGCATTAGAAAAAAGGTTCTTATTCTGGGATGTATATATCCCTTCAGATTTTAGGAAAACTGGGGATGTCACAAAATTATATGTAAAATTTTGTGTCTGTGCCTATGTACCTTTATAGGGGCAGAATTTCTTTTCATTAATCAGATTCTCAAAGGCATTTTTGACACAAAGTTTAGTGTCCTGGAAGAAAGTAATTAGGTGATATACTTTATTATATTTCCCACAATGTTTTCAATAACTCAGCTAAACAATTGAATGGGCACAGAATAGATCTAATGCTTCTACTTATTTGCCATCAATTAGTCCCTTATTTTCCAAACTATGGAAGAGGGATAATATGACTTTCCTATTTCCATCTCACAGTTGTTGTAAGCATATACAAGTGTAATAGAATGTTTAAAAGTTTTGAAAAGTTTAAAACAATACCTTATGGTTATGGGACTCACTTTGAGACATGCAGTAAGGGAATTCTGCATTTCCAGAATTCTGTCACTTTTATTACCTTTTCTGTATTCTCTTCTAGAGAAGTAAGACTTGGAAAATGCCTTGACTCCAACTTCATCTGCATTGATTTCCAATACCACCTCTTACCCAATGGCTTGTCAATAAAAATTGCTTTATCCCCTATCCACTACTCTCCATTCCTTGATGGTTTTTATTTCCTGATTAATCCTCATTGTCTCCAGTACTATTCTTATTATAATTTTTGGTGACTTCAACATTCTTGTAGATGCTCCTTCCAATACCCTGGTCTCTCATTCCTGGATCTTTATTCCTCAAATGATCTTGTCTTCTACTCCAGGGGTCCCCAACCCTCAGGCATGGACTGGTACCAGTCTTTGGCCTGCTAAGAACTGGGCCACACAGCAAGAGATGTATGGTGGGTGAGTAAGCAAACATTCATCTGTACTTACATTACTCATGTTTACCGTCATTCGCATTTCCTCCTGAGTTCCACCTTCTGTCAGATCAGCGGCATTAGATTCTAATAGAAGCGTGAACCCTATTATGAACTGCACATGTGAGGGATCCAGATTTGCACTCTTTATGAGAATCTAATGCCTGATGATCTGAGGTGGAGCTGAGGCGGTGATGTTAGCGCTGGGGAGCGGCTGCAAATACAGATTAACATTAGCAATGAGGTTTGACTGCACAGAGACCACAATGTAACAATTGCTTGCAGACTCATATCAAAACTCTACCAGTGAGTGGCAAGTGGGTTGACATACTTCAATGGTACAGCTGCATCTGGTGGCAGGCTTGAAATCAGAATCCGACACTTATTTTAGTCCATGTGTGGCCTATACATTATTTTATTTACCATTTTCATCCATGCCTCTTTTATGGTGAGTTGTATAATTTTTTCATAACATATTACAATATAATAATAATAGAAATAAAACACACAATAAACGTTATGCACTTGAATTATTCTGAAACCTTCTCCCCCTCCCACCCCCCAGTCCGTGGAAAAATTGTTTTCTACAAGCTCAGTCCCTGGTGCCAAAAAGGTTGGGAACCACTGCTTTACTCCACTTCAGGCACCAGCTCCCAAGGTCAAACCCAGACCTTTTCTTTACCAATAATTACACTCCTTCTGTTGTAGGCAGAATAGCGAGCCTCTCAAAAGTCTATTTTATAATCTCCAGAATCTGTCAATATTTTACATTATATGGCAAAGACAAATTAAGGTTGCAGATGGAATTAAGGTTAATAATCAGCTGATCTTAAATTGGGAGATTATCCTGGATTATCCAAGTGGGCCCAATGTAATCACAGAGGTCCTTAAATGCGGAGGGCAGAAAAAGAAGAGGTCAGAATGGTGCTCTGTGAGAAGAACTCCACCCACCACTGCTGGATCTGAAGCTGGAGGAAGAAGGCTGTGAACCAAGGACTGTATCCTCCCTCTATGTCATGGACAGGGCCAGGAAATGGATTCTCTCCTAGGACCTCCAGAGAAGAGCATAGCCCTGCAATCACCTTGATTTTAGCTCAGTGAGACCCATTGAGGAATTCTCTCCTCTAAAACTATAAAATTACACATTTGTGTTGTTTGAAGGCAATAAATCATGACAATCTGTTATAGCAGCAGTAGGAGACAAATACACCTTTCCATCAGCAAATGAGGTCAAGGTTGCCTCCAGGCAACTCACTCTCCTATTTTTGCAGTTTACTTCCTCTAGTACCCAACTCTAATAATTTTTTTGATCTCATTAAAACTCACAGTCCATCAAGCCTGTAACCTTTCTTCCTTCTTGGGCAGGTCAACACCCATCACTGAGCATTATACTCACCTGTAACTCACAACTATGCGTTATCAACTTCTGCCTCTCCCTCATCCTTTGTCATACACACCTGAAAAAAATCTTACCTCCAGTTAAATCCAGCCCTCCATCTTTTTTGTCCTTGAACTTAGTAGCTGGATGTGGTTATATAAAAGCACACAGCCAATCTAATTAGTCTCATTTCAAATTCATGACTCTACCAACAGGCTAGAACACAGAGCCTAGGTGTGTAGGAGGCTACACCATCCAGGTTGATGAAAGTTCACTCCAGGATATTTGCACAACAAAATCACCTAAGGACACATTTCTCAGAACATATCTTCGTTGTTAAGCAATGCATGACTGTATATAGTATATCGACATACTATATAACAATTTTATTTTTATTTTTTTCTTGAGTTGGATTCTCACTCTGTCGCCCAGGCTGGAGTGTCGTGGCACACTCATGGCCACCCCAGCATTGACCTGCTGGGCTCTGGCGATCTTTCCACCTCAGCCTTCCAAGTAGCCAGAACTACAGGTGCCCGCTACCATGCCCAGCTTTTTTTTTTTTTTATTGTAGAGACGAGATCTTGCCAAGTTGCCAGGGCTGTTCACAAACCCACAGGCTCAGGCAATCCATTTGCCTCGGCCTCCCAAAGTGCTGGGATTATAGGTTGAACCACCGAGCCCAGCCTATAACAGTTATTGGTTATGTAATATATGCATGTATATGTGTGTATACATATATGTGTGTATAAATACATAATTTTCCTCTCACCCACTAAAACATCAATGCCATAGAGGCAGGAAGTTTGTTTCTTTCCCTGCCATACTTTCTAGCACAGTGTGTTATGTATAGCCGAACAAGTTTGTTGAATAAATAAAGGAAAGAATAAATGAATGAATGGACTTAAGTATAATTGAACACACACTTTAATTTTGTCTTAGCTTGCCTGCGAATCTTTGCTGCTGCTGTTTTGACAGCAGGGCAGGCAAGACAAGTTTTCCCTGGCTCTGCATGTCTCAGCTTTAGCACTTATCAAATATTGATAGGTTTGATCCTGGGAGTTAGACTACCTAACTCAAGAGGCATCTTCTAAGTAATGTATTTTCAACCTCAAGAGGCATCTTCTCTAGGGAAGCCCTCGAATCCTGTGATGTCATCACTACCTAGATTTCTTTGTTGTCTTTTGACAATCTTCCCTTAAGGGGTATGAGAGTGAGGAATAGGAGTTAATTATTGATGCTGCTGGTGAATGATTTCTTTGATATATATGGAAGTCATTGCCTTTCTTCAGAAGCTTACCAGGGCAAAGAGGCCCCGCATTCCCCCACTGTGGGAGGGTGCAGTTCAATTCTAAACACCATTTGGAAATCGCATTTTCCCAATAAACACTGTATAACGATTGGACTGCCACAATGCCAATCTGATATTTACTAATAAATATGTGAAAATGCACACTCCTAGAAAAATTAAGTCAGGCAAATTTTTCTCTTTCGTTTTCAACTTTTCTTTGAGTCTCAACAACCCAAGAGTTTAGGAAGCATCTATAGCTGGGCTATTATAGCTATTCTCAGTGTTAACTATTCCACATTTCCATCCTCTCATAAGGAAGTGTCAGCTATTTGTAGTTCATCAGAGCCACAAGCAGTGAGAATGTTTTTTCCTTTCCTTTATTTTGAAGTAAAGGACCAATTTCTATAGAAACGTGTATTTTGGAAACACTGGACTCAGAGAATACTTTGGGAATGGAAAATGATGAGATTTTTGAGCAGACCAAACACTCCACATGAAGGAGTAGATACAGTACACACATAATAAGGGGAGATGGATGTGGAGGTTTACAAGGGCTTCTGACAATGTGTTTGTCACAAATTCAGGGGATCAAAATGGTGGGTAAGTGATACTCGAAGTTTCTGTAGCTGTAAAGTACATGAATGATGCCTGATGGTTGACCAGCTATGGTGTGTGTTAAGAATTTCATTCACTGGATATTAATAGCATCAGGATTATAAATGTCTCACACCCTTGCTTATTTCATAATCTATTTCTGGACCTGCAGATTTGGAGGTTTGCCAGGTCTGCAATCCTGTCAGCACTGACTTGGACAGGGGGAGCCAAGCAGGTTAACAAAATATATTCCATGGAAGGACGGGGGTAGAAAAGGATAACATTAAGTCTACGTCTATTAGAATCCTGTACAAGAGTAACTGTACAGTGTAGATAACTATTTGGAAGAGGCACTAAGAACTGGAGAATGGCTGAAAGGCCTGATAGAGGAGCTCAGAGAAGCTTATGGCAAAGTGAGTATTAACTAAAAAGACATCATTTATTCATTTACTTAAGAAGCTTTAATTAAGCACCTACCTTGTGTTTGGCATGTGGCAGGGGGCAGGTGTGTGTGGTAAAATCTGGGGGGAGGCTAGTGACTAGAGGAGGTTCACAAGCAGTGAGGATGTGGTCAAAAGATCTGTGTTTGAAACTTGGTTCCACTTTCTTGCTGCTTGACCTTGGATACATTGCTTAACTTTTCTGAGTCTGTACAATGGGAATAACAAATCCCAGGTTAAAGGATTTCTGTGAAGACTAAGTGAGGCGAGTCTGTGAGAAATAAGGTAGATGAAGACTTGGAAGACATCTACCTGATTCATTGTGCAGGACAGGCATTCAGCAACATGGGCTTTTCCCCCTTCTCCCAGGAAAGGAAACATCTCCCAGACGCTCCTGAGGAAGGCAGGGAGGTACCCAGGAAGCAGGGTTGGCTGAGGACGTGGTACTTCTGGATTCCGCGTGTGTATCTGTCTGGTGTATTGGAGAAACACTCTGTGCCTCCTGTATGCTGAAAAAGTCACTGTTCGACTTCAGGTCCCCAGGCCTTGCAGGTGGGCAGTGGTGCCAACCACTCCCCTTGCTGGAGCTCACGACTCAAGAGGAAAAGGTTTGCTCTGCGACGGGGGAAATTATCAATTGTAAACACAACCTTTAAAACCAGGTCATCTATAAAGCAAGATGCTGGAGAAGGATGCACTTTGGTCATTTCTAAAAAGTCTCCACCACCTGTGGGTTCAGGCAGCATTTGTTATTATCCTTGGGCAACTTCCTGTCTTAGGACCAAAGCTGGAGGCTTCAAATCATCCCACAGGGCCACAGCACAGGATGTGCTGGCAGTGGGCACCCTATCGGAGCCCACTGGCAGCAGCGGGACCGCCAGCAGCACTGCAAGTAGCACAAGTGTCTACACTGACTGCACTATTGGCTCATTCCACAAGCAACACACTTCTCCATGACCTCTGAGCAGGATCAATCAGATTCTCTTTCAAGGCCCTGCCAGAATGAACTTGGCCTTAAAAAAAAAAAAGTTGTTTAAACTTCATTCACCCCTTCAGGCTGAGAGTGAAGGGAAGACCATCACCTGCCTAGTCAGCTGCAGAGGCAATAGGTGTGGTGGCTAGATCACCATCTCTGAGCTCCCCACTCTCCCTGGCGGTTGGGACACCAGAGGAGTTATTCAGGCTCTGCAGGTAGCTAACAGGTGAGCCTGAGCTGTCCACTGTGCAATGGAGAGAAGCGGTAATAGCTTCTAGTTCCCTGAGCTGTGATCAGGGGCTAAATGAGGTAATACGGGAAGGTGATAAGGGCCGTCCTCCGGCACCTCGCTGGACTTCCTCAGTTAACATTCGTGGGTGGCAGGTCTTTTGGTCCACTAGCTGAAGGGTTTGCTGGTCGCAGCCCAGAAGAGGCACTGCCTGAGGAAATGACTGAGATGCCTAGGGTCCTTCTTGCCATGAGTGGGAGGCAGCAAAGAGTCAGGTTGGAAGCACCTGGGTGGGTTAGAATCCCACCAGGCTGGCCACTTGCTGGCTTTGGGACCCGGGGCTTGGTGTCAAACCCCGACTTTGGATCAGGGCTTTTGTCTTCAAACCCAGGGCTTGTCCCACTTTACTTTAGTGTACTCCTCCCCACCTTCTACAGAAACAACTAATTTAGGGTACAAGCCTGTTATCACACATAAATAGGAGAGGATGGGCATCCCCCTCATTCATCCCTGTGTGGGTTGTCTTGTCTAAGGTGATTCTAATGTGGGGAATGGTTTTCAGGTGCTTAAGACGATGGTGGTGGTGACAGCCTCTGTGCATTGAGCACACACCAAGTGACAAAGCTAAGTGGCTTAACGCACTTTTTCAAAAGAATCCTTTCAGCAATCCCATGGTTTAAGTAATATAATCATCCCCATTCACAGATAATACAAGAAGATACGTGTTTTGATGCATGAGACAGGAGAAGAAGGAACCGGTAAGGTCCTTCCATGGGACAGTGACAATGCCCAGAACACCTGCGGAGGTGGGGTTGGGGAGAGCAGGAGAGGGTGGTGTCCTGCCTAGATTGATGAAGGCCTTGGTGTGGCTGCCTGGAGGGAAAGGGCCTCCTGACACCCTAAGCCATGCATGGCTTGGGAAGGGCCCCTCTAAGGGCCCATCCTGATGCATCTGCTCTGGCATCACTGCGCTTTCTTTTCAGGGAACCTCATTGTGTTTCAGTAGCAGTTGAGGCAGGAGCAGAGTGGCCTCTGGGCAGCGTAGACACAGAGTTTTACAGACAGAAGGGAAATCCCCAGGCAGGGTCTCAAAGAGGGTCCCAGGAGAAAGATGAAAAATGTAGCTCTTCCCCACTCCCTTCCTCCTCCTAGATTAATAGTGCTAGATATGAACTCGCTCACTGAGTGCCCAAACAGGACCATAAAGGGTCCCTTTATACCACTTTCTTGAAAGGTTAGAGGGGGAAGAAACCAAACTCTGTGGTAATTGCCCCAAGACAGTTGAAATGTGCTGCTGTCCCTGCCTCCCCCGCTTTTGCCCTCCTCCCCCCCTCACCACCACAGCAGCTGCTGAAATGCCTCAGCCTCCCACTTCCCGGCCTGGCCAGCTGCCCCCTGAAGTCGCATTCCTGGCAGGTCCAGGACCCCAGAAAAATCCACCAGAACAAGAAGTGCCTGGGTGTTCTCCAGTTCCTGGTAGGTGGAAGACGGGGCTGCTTCTGATGGAAATGTCTTTGACAAACCTGCAGAGTTCAAGGTGTTTCCCGCTTGTCCTGGGGCTCTGTGAGATGTTCCCCAGGGTGTTCATTCTTGTGGGGACCCCTTTTTCATAGGGTCCTTGCTCTTTTTGACCTTCGAGGTCTTTGCCCACTGGCCTGCCATGACAGAGAGCCTTGCATGCACCCCTTTCCCTTCCTTTCACTGGAATAATTTCCCAAGAGAAGTCCTTGGTCAAGGACATTTTCCGTTCTGGTATGATGCTGCCTGAGGCCTTGGGAACTTACTTTCATCCCCTCAAAAATGTGTTGTCAGTCAGGAGACATGGGTTTTGCTTTATGTTTTTACCCAGAAACTCTGGAATCGAATGTAAATACTAAATGACAATGGCATTTGCTCTTCTGAGTGAATTGGGTTGTAGCGGTTTATGTTTTATTTCCGCTTCCCCCTCTCACATTCAGTCTCAGTGGAGGAGGTTTTCAAAGGTTTAATGTTAACGATTTACAAAGTCATTCACAGAAACGATTGTTGAGTGACTAAACAATAGTGGTAGTGATCAGCAGATTCCATGAGTCTGTTTTATTAGATGTGCCATCTCTATGTCTTTGCAGAGTATTAAAAGTATTAGGGGGCAACCTCCTCAGGCCCCCTTCTGCTCTGGGAGCTTTTGGGTCCTCTCAATAAATCCTACTTTCAAAAAAAAAAAAGTATCAGGGACTGGGTTTCATAGGATTCTACACTCGGCGAGGCATTGTGGTAGTGTCAAAAGAATTCTTACTCCCCTCGGTTTAAAAAAAACATGCTAGGTCGGGCATGGTGGCTCACACTTGTAATCACATCACTTTGAGAGGCCTAGGTGGGCAGATTGCTTGAGATGAGAAGTTCGAAATCAACCCGGACATGTTGCAAAACCTCATCACTACAAAAATTTAAAATTAAAAAAAAAAAAAAAAGCTAGGCTTGGTGGCGCGCGCCTCTAGCCCTAGCTACTCGGGATGCTGAGATGGAAGGATCGCCTGCCCTGAGGAGGTTGAGGCTGCCGTGAGCTGTGATGTCTTGATCATATCACTGCACTCCAGCCTGGGTGACAGAGCGAGACCCCGACTCAAAAAAAAAAACATAAAATAAGCAAATACATTTTTTTTTAAAACCGTGCTTATGGTTTCTACAATGAACCGTTCCACTTACTAGAAAAAGCACAGACTGCGGGCAGCTAGTGCTCTGGCGCCGGCCTTGGGCCCGCGGGAGCCCCCGGCTCACGCGCATGCGCGAGGCTCCTCCTCTTGGGCCTTGCGAGGGGCAACATGGTGGTGCCGGAGAGTTGCTGCCCTCGTGGCCCAGCGGCGCGCTGCAGAGGAAGAACGGAAGTGGAGGAGAATCCCTCCGCTTCCTGGCCTCCCCAGAGGGACATCTCTGAGGCTTGTCCCACACCATTTCCCTCAGGCCCCCAGCAGGACTAGCCCAGAGCCCAAGTGGTTTCCTGCTCATTTGTGCTTAAGTGTCAACTTCCTTCCCCTTCTCTGTTTCTCGCCTCTGTGGCGCCGTGGGGTTACTTCCTAACCTGTCACCAGCCACAAATTCTTTTCTCAGGTGTGCTCCCGGAAGCCCAACCTAAGACAGGCAGGGAAGGCCGAGCGGGTTGGTCATGTGAAGGTCCCTGAGATCCAACAAACCTTCCACAGCCTGCTGGCCTGTGCCCTAAAACCCGGACCCTGGGCTCGGGGCCTCCCTCACCTGTCTCGCGCTTTCAGCTCAGCTCCTCCTGTCTCCGGGCCCAAACCAGCCCCCTCCACTTCTCTACAGTATCCTCCAAGATGACTCCTGGGGACACTTCCTTCCTGGAACCTGCCCTGCACTTGCAGAAGGTGCTACCAAGAATCCAGCACTCGATGCTGTAGTCGTTCCCCTCTGTGTCTGCTCTACCTTCCCACTAAACTGTCCGGTTCTGGAGGGCTGGGGACCATGACAAATGCTTTTTGTTTAGTTCAGTTTAGTTTTTGGCTTTTTTTCCTTTGGCTTCCGTTCCATTCCTAGCACAGTTCTGGCAGTAGAATAAATGCTTAATTACTGCATAGACTCACTCAACATTCAGCAAATACATATTGAGTGCCTGCTGTGTGCTAGGGGCTGGGGATATATTTCTCCCAGATTAACTGCTAGCTGGGATGCAGACAATCAACAAAAGGAAATGACTAATGACATGGTATGTTAGAGAGTATTAGCAGATAGGGAGGAAATAGAGTAGGAAGACTTCAGAGATCACCAGGTTGGGGGCACAGGCAAGCTGTGATTTTATTTTTATTTATTTATTCGCTAAAATATTTCTATGTAAGGTGAGCAACCTGATATTTTGATATGCCTATGCATAGTGAAGTGACTGTTCAATCAGGTGAATTCACATATCCCTCTCCTCACATGGTTCCTTTTCTGTGTGTGGTGAAATCTACTCTCTGCAAATTCCAGTACCCAACACAGTGTTAGTAACTCTAGTCACCGTCACCATGCTGAACAGTGAGTCTCTAGACTTATTCATCCTACATAACTTCAACTTTGCACTCGTAAACCAACATTCCCTATTTCCCCCACCTCCTCACCCCTGGTGGCCACCATTCTACTCTTTGTTTCATAGAAACAAAATTCTACATAGATGTGAGATCATGAAGCATTTTTTTCTGTGTCTGGCTTATCTCACCTAGCGTAATAGTCTCCAGGTTCACCCATTTTGTCAAAAATGGAAAGGTCTCCTTTTTTACAGTTGAATAATATTCCGTTGTATGCTTCTATACCTATGTATTTCCTGATAAAATAAAGGATAACAAGTTTTGGCAAGAATGTAGAGAAAGGGAACCCCTGTACCCTCTAGGTGGGAATATGAATCAGTATAGCCATTATGGAAAAATAAAGCCCGGATGGAGTTTCCTCAAAAAAATTAAAAATAGAACCATCACATGATCCAGAAATCGCACTTCTTGGTATATATCCAAAGGAAATAAAATCATCACGTGAAAGAGACATCTGCACTCCTATGTTCATCCCAGCACTACTCACAATAGCCAAGATTTGGAAACATCCGAAGTTTTGATTTTAAACAGTTTCTAGGGAAAACTATTGTGAAGAGATTACCTTTGAACAAAGACTTGAAGAAAAGGGAGAGCAAGCCCTATAGATATCTGGAGAAGGACTGTCCCAGGCATCAAGAACAGCAAGTTCCAAGACCCTGAGATGGGACCATGTCTGAGACATTCAAGGGCCAGCAAGGAGGTCAATGTAAAGTGAACAAGGGCCACAGTAATGGGAGGCTGGAGACACAGGGACCAGGCCCCAGGAGCCTATGGTCATGGTCAGGACTGGGGCTCTGGTTCTGAGTGAGATGGGGGCACAAGAAGGTATGCTCAGGAATGACATCATCTGACTCACATATTAACAGGATCCTCTGGTTCCCTTGTCAGGTTCCCTGTCATCTGGAGAGGTGACAGCAGTTTGGCTGGGTATATTTTGAAGGTAGAGCCTATGGGATTTTCCGTTGTATGGGATGTGGAATGAGTTAACTTTAATGCCGTGGTTTAGGTGGTGTCTGCCAAGTTTTTCCACTGAAAACTGATTACAATTTATAAGTCATTTATGGGGAGCCATGTTTAGGTTATATAAATATCCTCTTTCTCATCAAATTTTTGCCCACTAGTTTAAGCATTAATCAGTGATTCTTACTTGAATCAATTATGACCATGGTAGTTGTCAAGCAGGGGTTTTGCTAACTTCATCCTTCGTTCTACATTGATCAATTAGCACTCTGTTGTAAGGGAGAACATTGCCTTCTCCCTTGATTATTTATTTATATGACTGTGGACTCACCTATTCTTATTGTACTCACTGGGTTTCAGTCTGTTAACGTCATAGTATATTTCGATGCTCAAAAATGCCCCAGATTTGGCCAGTGGGAGCCATTTCAAACCGGCTTCTATGTCCTTCTGACATACCTCCATAATTCTTTGAGCACAATAAGATGTTCCAGGCTTGTGATAGACTTTTCTTGCCCTGTACTTGGAATCAACTTCTTCAAGGAGCTCTGGTTCCTTTTAGTGGAGGATGGTATTTAGAAACCAAGATCTGGGCATAGTATATATTTTTAAATTACATTGGTTTTTTTTGTTTTGTTTGTTTTGTTTTGTTTTAGTTCTCCTTGCTGCTGCTAAAAATAAGAATTCTTATATCTTCATTTTAACAGTTAAACTTTACCTGAGTCCAAAGAGAACAGAAAGAAACATAAAATGTTAGAAGCTGTTCTTCATATTGAGATGAGGGATGGCCATCATCCAACCCTTAGGGGTTAAGTGTCCTGCCACACAGAAACACCTGAACATGTTTGGTTGCATTTAGCCGTCACAGGTCACAGTGGAGTTAACCTTCTGTTCTCATTCTAGAATCAGTTACTATCTAGAAACAATAGAATATGTTTAGAATCTTCTCTTTAAAAGAGATCTAAATGTTCTTGGTTTTATTTTCTCCATTCATATGTTACCTTAATAAACCTTTTATATTTCAACGAGGTGTGCAAAAGTGTATAATAATGGGAAGAATGTGGCCCGAACAAGGCTGTTTGTGCTCAGTGATGCCTTTCTTCCTCATGACGATGCTTTGATTTCCTTTGGGCCTCTCTCTTTCTAGGTACTAAAGTACACGTAATAATTATGATCATAGCATTATGTGCTTCAAAGTTACTTCCACAGCTGACCTCATGACCAAGCCTTTCAAATTAGGCAAGGTCATCATTCTTGTCCACTTTACTGATGAGGGAGAGTAACAGAGACACTCAAAGATGTCCCTAAAATCACATAAATGGCAAATGTGGACCAGGACACTTTTTCTGACCAACACCCAGCTTGTCCTTCTCAGTGGACTCAACTCTGACTACATATTAGAAGAAGACTGCAGCGCAGGCCTCACCCCAAGAGATGCTGCCTCAGTGTGTCATTTGGTGGGCCGGCTGCCATTTTCACTGGCATTCCCGCCATGCCAAGGAGCTGCCAGGGCTGAGAGGGATTGAGCCAGGCCATCACAGGTCCTCCATTGGGTCACAGAATAGCAAGTCCAAAACCGGCCATGTAAAGGACCAATGCTGGACAGAATTGGAAAGAATACACTCCAGGGCTGGAGAGGCATAAAAAGGTTCTTGGGCCTTGGCTGTGACCCAGGCCCATGTGCCAAGGGGTCTGGTTGGAGCAGAGCATGGGGCGGGGTGGGGTGCCATACAGCAGCTCTGGTGCTCCTGGGAAAAGGAGAGATTGCTCAGAGGGTCCTTTTCCATTTTAGCCTCTTGATGAGGTGGGATTCTATTTCTCACAGCAGATGTGGAAAATATTCTCCTAAACATAAAGAAAGAGGTAAAACAGGAATGGTTGCTTCCATTGCTACCTGCTTTCTGTATCTTCTGTTACCCTTACTCCTGGCCACAAGCAAGGGATCTGCCCCTTAGTTCTTTTTTTTTTTCTTTTAGAGATAGGGTCTCACTCTGTCACCCATGCTGGAGTGCAGTGAGATCATAGCTCACTGTAGCTTCCAATTCCTGGGCTCAAGCAAACCCGCTACCTGGGACTACAGGTGCACACAACCACACCCAGCTAATTCATTTTTATTTTTTGTAGAGATGAGGTCTTGCTATGTTGCCCAGGCTGGTTTCAAACTCCTGGGCTCAAGCAATCCTCCCACCTCAGCCAACTAAAGCACTTGGATTACAGATGTAAGCCACAATGCCTGGCTAAGTTTTAAATATTTTGTAGCCGGGGAAGGGTCTCTCCATGTTGCCTAGGCTGGTCTTTAATTACTAGCCTCCAACAATCCTCCTTCCTTGGCCTCCCAAAGGGTTGGGATTACAGCTTGAGCCACCACACCCTGCCTTTTTCTTGCTCTTATTAAATCTTTAAAAAATTTTGCTTGCCTCTGGCATCTTTGCAGGTCTTAATTCAGCCTGAACATTTGCCCTTCTTCTCTGACTTTGGTAGGTTTATGCCACTCTGTTTTCTACTTCCATCATTTTTGCATGCTTACTGAAAATATGAACTCATTGATGAGCTACGTCTGTAATCATACAGTTTCTTTAGATGTCTTCCCTCTTTTGTCCCTGGCATGTTCATCTGTGGTTGTATTGTAGATATTTGGCTAAGGTCTGCCACTTCCACTTCCAGAGCTTCTGTCTTGGAGTTTGGCATCTTCATCTTGGATCTTTAGACTTTCTTCTTCTAAATCTTGGGCCCACTGGAGACTAGGAATTGTGAACCACGGCCCACATGCTGAGTCTGGCCCCAGTCTGTTTTGGCCACGGTGTTATTGACAGGATTTTGAGTCTGAGCTCTCCGTTTGTGCTCACCTCTTCTCACTATGCTGCGCATCTGCCTGCTTCATGCATTTTCTTTACCTGCCTGGCCTCTGCAGACATTTGAGTCTGTGATCCCTGCCTTAGGCTGTGGCCCGTGTTCTCTCCTCTGTAATGGTTTGCCTGATTTCTTGCCCATGCTGCTGGCCCATTTTAGCAGCGGAGGCTGTGGCGCTCCCACTAGAACCCCTGCAACCCTGGCAAGGAGCACTTAAGGCAGCAGCATGGCACAGCACAAGCCTCTACCCTGAGGAAGGCCTGACTCCTCACTGTCCTGAAAATCGACGGTGTTATTATCAATTGTGTGACTGCTCCCCCTGGGCAGGCACCTTTCCAGGAATGTCCTTATTCCGTGGCACCCCTCGTCAAGTCAGTTTACGCTGGCAGTGCCCTTAACTAATGGCAGTCCCCTGCCCAGTTTTGCCACATGCTTGCATCTCTGTCCTGGAACCCCATCAAGTGACCATGCTCATTTGAGACTATGGCCCTGTCTTCCTCTCTCCAGTTTGCTGGCTCTGGAGCCTGGCTCACAAATAGGCTCCTCTAACAATCCATGTGTCCACATTTTCCCTGGTAGGAGGCTCCCCGAGGCCTTGACTTCTCTACTGCCTCTTTGCCAGCCCTTCCCTAGAACCCCTGGTATTCCTGATCACCCCCAACTGTTCGTCCCCCAGGCTGTGACTTCACACCCCATTCCCCGAAATGGTTTGTTCCTTTGCACGTCACATCCTGTTCTTGGCTATTATAAAATCTCCAAGATGACTGATTGCTTTTCTCTAAGCTTCCCAAAATGTCTCCCTCCTCAAATAATTGTTCTCAGTGACCGTCATTAAGTTCTGAGCCGTCACTGACCTCCTTGCATTGGCCACTCTTCAGCCATGGTTGTGTGAAAAACATAGCTGCTCTTCACAGCAAGCTTCTCAAATGTTTCCTGATTTTGTCAACAAATGGTTGCATAACTTTTGGCAAAATGTTGCTATGCCTGGAACTCAAATTCTTTGAAAATTGGTTCAAACAGTGATGGCAAACTTATTTTCCAGAGCATTCAATTAACTAAATCATTTTTTTTTCAGATTGGAAAACATAGTTTATTTAAAAAGTAAATTAGAGAGAGAAAGAGAGAGAGAGGGAGAGAGAGAGAGAGAGAGGAAAGTCACCTCCCCAAGGTAGGGAAGGGGGCCAAAGCCAGGAAACATGGCAATGGCCATAGCTCAAAGAGTGCATGGCCACGCCACAGTCTAGTAAGGCAATGACCAAACCAAACCGTTTCTACTAACCATTCTTGACCACCGTTTGTTGCCAAATCCTGGTGTTATTATCTTCAGCAAAGAGTTTACAAATTAGGGTATCCCAAAAGAAAAGCTCTGGCACCTTTTCCTAGACAGAAGGTAAAGCCATCCTTGGGGACAGCACCATGGGATAGTGATACAGTAAATTGAAAGGGAACATTCTAGAGAACACCTAGTCTCAGCACATACCAGATGCAGAGCCGTGCTCAGTGGTAAAGAACCTTTCTAGAGTCATGACTCTAGTTTACATTTCAGAGAGAACTAGCACTCTGTGCTAAAAGCAGTAAAATTGACATATTCAAAATGTGACATCCTTAAGGGTAAACCGGTTCCACATGGGAACCCTGGTCTTCTGGCTGCTGGGTGTTACAGGAAATCTCACTCACAGTAGAAAATGGCAATTAATAAAAGACTAAAAAGAGGAATGAAAAATAAAAAGAGGAATGAAAGCAGAGAGATTCTTCGGGCCTTTAACCAAAGATATTTTCATCGTCTTCTTTGTGGTGATTGCCTTTGGGTAAATCTGCTTAGTGCCCAAGCCCTCGAAATAACACAGCATTTTTGAAAAAAACCGGGTGACAGTGCCTGAGAAAAACCAAACACAGAGACGACTGCAGCTCCTGGTCAGACATCTACAAGCATAATTCAGCTTCTGTGCAGGGTGCCATGTATTGAAGTGACTACTGCAGTCCCTGCAGCCCAAGCAGGGTGAGGGAGAACACTGAAGCAGCTAGGGCCACCCTGCGTGGCCAGGGGTCATTCACTAGGCTGGTCAGGCTGGGAGTGAGTGGGGAAGGGCTCTGGCCATGAGTGCTTCAGGAAAAGGTACAGCAAATCAGTGCCAATTCCAAACCAACGACTATAATCCAAAACGTTTCCTCCTTGTCCATTACTTCCTCCTTGGGGCAAGCTCACCAGGCACAGAGTTCTTTCAGGGCCTGGGTGAAAGAAGGTTAAATGTACAAACAAGACTAACTTGGTCCCTGACCCCCTTTTTAACCTTTGGAAAGTGAAGAAGAGTGGGTGAGGGGGGAGTCAGGAGTCAGAGTTCCTTCCTGTCCTTAATCCCCTGGGCCTGCCCACTGCCGTAGGACACACCCACTGCCCACGGCAGCACCCAGAGATGCCACCACTTGCCCCCGTGAGACACCTACACATGTCTAAGCTTCTTTCCTCTAAAAGTTCTCAGGCTGAGTCCAAAGGACGAACTCTCTGGGGGATTGTGAAATGACTTCCCTCAGTGGACAGAAGATGGGAGTAGGGGGTCCCTCTCACCTCAGATTACCCACTACAGACCTTAACCTCTCTTGCCTCAGTCCCATCTTTGTAAGATGAGGATCATAACAGCTGCCTCTTCTGGTTGTTGTAAAGCCAAAGAGTGAATACTTATGAAATTGTATAAGTATGATTCTCACACAGGAGAAAGTCAGCCATTGCCGTCTGCCCCTGGTCTGCTGGTGAATTAAGTCAAATAAGGAAAATTCACAGAACACCCCGAGGTCCTGAAGGGGCATGACCTTTTATTCCAAAGAGCAGAAATCCAAGTGGCAAAAGCTGAGAAGACATTTCCCCTATTGAATCACTTGGTAATCATTTCCAAGAAAGTGAAAATCTCAGATTCCTATTTGCCAGGCCCAGAATTCAAGTTGTACGTTTGCCTCATTCCAGCCCATAGGCACATCTGCGACATGGGAGAAGTCCTGTCCCAGAGAGATCACAGTTTCATCTGTGGGAGTGCAGCAATAAAGAGGCTTATACAAGGCTTTTCTTTTCCAGTTGGAGAATGTTCAGCAGGCAAACACTGAAGCAATACTCAGCGTATTAGGCTGAATTTATATAAGAGCATTTGGGTTTTTTTTCAGTGTTGCCCGTGGAGCATTGCAAATAATAGAATCTCATTGTAACATAGCTCATTATTTTCTTGAGGAAGCTGGAATACAAATTGTGAGTAATGAGTTAGTATTGAGTTCACAGGTATCCAGAAGAATAAAAAGAAAAAAAATCTAAAAAGTATACTATTATCATTAATTATATTGTGTGCATTTCCCATTTAAAAAAGATTATTGTAAAATATTTTTTCCCTTTTCCCTAATCTGATTACTTACCAGACTTATAATCAAAGAATAAGTGTTTAGAAACAGATACCTTACAAAAGACAACATTCTAATTCTGAAAAATAACTATCCGGGATGTGTTATTTTATCTTTCTTGACTTAGGAATGCTGTTATTGATCTCTAAATGGAATTTCCAAACCAGTGACTTTTATAAAAATATGATATACTGTGGAAAGAAGTAGAAAACAAGAAGCAGGAGGGAGGAAGAGGAAGACACTTTACAGAACAAACTCAAACAATAACTTTAATGGTCTTTATCCATCTTTATAAATCAAGAAATCATTTTCCCACAAGTCAGACTGTTACAGTAGAATTTGGACTCATTCTGCTCATTTTGGAGATGGTTGCAGGCGCTCGGCCTGGTGCCATGTTATGCATTTGGAAGAATGATTGCATTATAAAACCCATTCCGAGCTTCCCACTGTTTCAACAATGGAAATAGTGAAGAATGTTTGGACTGATTTAAAATGTGAAGATATAATTCCAATATCATTGAAGGCTTCTACCACTCAAACATTCCCCCAAATAAGTCTCCATCACTTGCTTAAGTTCTGATGTTAGGTACAAAACGAATCATTTATTCTAATAGTAAATAGTGCTTGTATATAACTCATAGGACTACGTAATAGTTAAATTCGAGCACTATTGAAACTCTAGGCTTAGCACCTACCAGAAAATAATCAACCTCTATAGACTAGGCTTTGGGTTTTCTATTTCCATACGTATGGTTGATATGATACCCTGAATGTCCCTCGTGACTAAAAAATGAAAAATACTAGATTAAATGTTGAAAAGACATTAAGTGCATTATTGAACTGGCACTAAATTAAAGAATGTGCAGAACCCCAAAGGGAGTGAAAACATGAATCCTGGCAGGTAGGCTAGTATCAAAGCCCACGTGTGTCCTGAAGGTGTGGTTGACACCTGGAGATGCTACGTTTCTGCTTTGATAACTGCATAGAGTTCAGAGGACAGAGATAAGCTTAGGGTCTACCCAAGGGAAAATCTAATAGGAGACCCCTAGCTTTCTGGATCCCTAGAAACTATAGTCCCAAGACAAGGATGTTTGAGAAGTAAACTCCCATACTCAGAAGGGGGAAGAAAGGAAACTTGCCTGTCTCCACTTTGAACTGGAGTGGGATGAAATAAATCCCTCTCCTTCCCCCTGTGAATTTGTAAGCACCAGCCAGTAGTCAAATGCACACTACTGTGTGAATTACAGGAAAACTTGGGCTGAAAATTTAATTTAAAATGGTTTCAGATCGGTGGCTCTGAGAAGCAGGGGCAAATCCTCTATGGAAGAACTCAACTCCAACTCAGGCCTCAAAGATTTCTTGCACAGAAAACTATCCAGACCAACCAGGCAAAATGCACAAAACACTCAAGCAAAGAAGACATCACAGGTGAAAATCATCAGAAACAGAAAACAGAAATAAACTCACAAATACCTCATATATTGAAAATATCAAGCACAGAATACGACTTATTTAATGTTTAAAGTGAATACAATAATTGAAATAGGAAGCTCAGTAGATTGCCTGTATAATGGACTAGACATAGCTGATGAGAAAAAAGTGATTGGAAGATAAATTCAAAAGAAATAACTAAAATATGGAGATAAGAGGGATAGAAAACATGAGAGTTAAGAGGCAAAGGAGATAAAGTGAGAAGGTTTACTATATGCCTGGCTTCAGTTCCAGAGTGAGATAATACAGAGAATGTGCACTCTTCAAAGACTTTTTTTTTTTCAAAGTTGTTGAAAGATATCAACCCTTAGAGACAGTAAGCCCAATAAATTCTAACCAGGATCAACTTTTGAAAAAAATCACAATGAAACCAAAGAAGACCAGGAGATCCTAAAAATAAACAGAGAAAAAAGACAGATAGCTTACAGAGAAGTGTGGTTAGACCATCTACTGATTTCTAAACACTGATGACTGGAAGAAAGGTAGACATTCCCTGACTTTCATCACTATTGATTGGTTTTGCATATACATGAACCTTTCATATAAATGGGTTCACACAGTATGTAATCTTTTGTTTCTGTTTCTTTCTTTCAACATTATGTCTGTGAAATTCATCTATATGGTCACATCTAACAGTAACTTTTTTTTATTTCTGTGGACTATTTCATGACTATGCTATAATTCATGAACATGTGCTGTTCTGCTGGTGGGCATTTGAGTTATTTCCAGATTTTTCTACTTTGAATAATATGCTTCTACAACTCTAGTCTTTTTCTTTTTCCTTTTTTTTTTTTTTGAGTTGGAGCCTCACTCTGTCGCCCAGGCAGGAGTGCAGTGGCACACTCGCCACCACCCCATCATGGACCTGCTGGACTCCGGCGATCCTTCTGCCTCAGCCTTCCAAGTAGCCAGAACTACTGGCGCCCGCTACCACACACGGCTAAATTTTTATTTATTGTGGAGATGAGGTCTCGCCAAGTTGCCCCAGGCTGGTGTCGAACCCGCAGTCTCAGGCAATCCACTTGCCTCGGCCTCCCAAAATGCTGGGATTACAGGCTGAGCCACCAAGCCCGGCCTAGTCTTTTTCTTAAAAAAAAAAAAAAAGGTGTTTATTATAATTTGTCTCCTGCAATGATTTAAACCTTTTGTCTATGTAAAACTAATAAAGACAATATTATTTAGCTAAATAAAGAATGAAATCCTCGTTATTTGCAACAAGCAGCATAGATGGAACTGGAGGCCATTATGTTAAGGGAAATAAGGCAAACACAGAAAGACAAATATTGTATATTCTCACTCATATGTGGGAACTAAAAAGTGGATCTCATGACAACCGAGTAGATTGGTGAGGTCAGAGGCCAGAAGGGGAGAGAGAAGAAGGGGGGTTAAAGGGGGAGAATTAATATAAGTATACTTATTACCATGTTTTTAAGTATACCTAAAAAGTGGTAAAGACGGTTACTTTTATATGTGTATTTTATCTCAATAAAGTATGTTTAATTGCACAATTTACATATAGTGAAATGCTCAGACCTTTAGCAAATCCATCAATGAATTTTGACAAACACAGCCATGTCGCTTGTGCTCCTATCAAGATATAGAAAGTTCTCTTTGCCACCTTGGGTTCAGCTCCTGCCTCCAGCAGCAATTGACATGATCACTATCACCATGGAGCAGATTTTTGTGTTTTAAAACTTAACAGAAATGCACACCTAGAGTATGACCTCCTTTGTGTCTGCCTTTTTGCATTGGGCGTACTATCTACATGATCCATCTATATTGCATGTATCAGTATCATTCATTTTTATTGCTGATGGTATTCCACTGTATAATTGAGTCACAGTTTTTTTGTACATTGGGTATTCCTGGCTTTTAGGAATTAAAAATAAAGCAATCATGTACCAAAAAAAGATTTAAATATTAACAAAACACCATGCTTATAACATTGACTTGATTTCACATCCAAGAAGCTCAAACTCTTAATAAAATACTTCACTACATGTTTGCTACGGTTTTAAAGATTAATTTTTAAAACTATTATTCCCTTGAAATTTTTTGGCAAAAGCTAATGTAGGGTTTTACCCCCATGTGATTCCAGTTCCAGTTAGCTGGGTGTATGTGAGAAACTGCACCTGACGGCATCATGCCACCTTAAAAAAGTAAAAGGCATTCAATTTTAGATCCTTCTCAAAGCAAGTTTAAAAGTGTGCAAAACGCATGAAAAACAAGTGGTTAGTACCTGCTGGTTAAGAGAAGACAAAGAGAAAAGACATGCATAATACCTCTAAGTTTAGGTATTTTCTGAATACCTAATTTTGTAAAATCCCTACCGTGCTTTTTGCTATACTTACAAATCACTTCTGGTTGTATGATGTTTTTCTCCATTATGATCTCAGGGTGAGGTTCACTTGCCGGTAGGGATAGCCTTAACTGAGTGTCAATGAGCTCTGCTAAACTACCCCACCCTCAGAAAGACCAAATATGCTGTCGCCTGTGAAGAGAAAGCCGAGGTTAGGAGCAAAGAGCTGGCCCAGTAAATGTTGGACACATTTTGGATAATGGTAGCACCCACACCATACAGATCTTTGTGGACTAAAAGAGTCAGAGCATGTAAAACACTCAAAACACTGCCCTGGTCGGGCACGGTGGCTCATGCCTGTAATCCCAGCACTTTGGGAAGCTGAAGTGAGAGGACTGCCTGAGCCCATGGGTTTGAAAATGGCCAGGGCAACTTGGCAAGACCTTGTCTCTACAATACATCAAAAAATTAGCCAGATATGGTAACGCATACCTGTAGTTCTGGCTACTTGGAAGGCTGAGGCAGAAGGATTGCCGGAGCCCAGTGGGTCGATGCTGGAGTGGCTGTGAGCATGCCACTGCACTCCAGCCTGGGCAATAGAGTGAGATTCCAACTCAGAAACAAACAACAGCAACAACAACAAAAAACCACTGCCTGGCACATCATAAGTGTTTAATAAAGTCAGACCATTATAACATATTATAATAATATTTGAGAATTCAACTTTTTTATTCGTGCCTGCTCTTTCCATAGCCTGCAGTACCAGACCAGAACTCAACTTGTTTGCAGGTGGAGCATTCATACGTACTATTGCATCGTCATCCTTCAGTGGTGTCGGCATGTGTACCAAGTCCCTAACCAGTGTGTAAACACAATGATTATTCCTTCAGACTCTTAAAGTTCCTCTGGAGGTTCCTGTCAGCTCTTAATAAAAATAACCAGGTAACCAACATGTGATAAGGTGAGAGGTAAAGGAAAGTTGGTCCTACTTAAGAATCTTCAGGCCACAACTTAATTCACATAATTAAGTGCTCATGAGAAGCAAAAGTCTCAAGGCAGTAAGTGGTTGAGGTCCAGAACAGAATGGTTTTTCTTCATATGCATTATATCTGAAGTCATCTAAAGAGAGCAGTTTAAATAATCATCAAAATTTAGGAAAGACTCTCACCTATGGCATGTTGAATGCAAGTTCCTCTCCAGCATGTAATTTTATCGTTGCTTGAAAACTGAGGTCTATGCATCAAGCCTAATGCAGTATTGGAAGAATATTATAATGCTATAAAAAGAATAGCACCATAAGTAAAAGTGCTGGAAAATATCACTGATGTACTCGTGCTATTAAAGATCAACACATCTCTTTGCTTTTATTTAGGAGGCTAAACCCGGAGATTTTTAGCATTAATAAAGAAAGAATAGTAGCCATAGAAACCTAGCGTTTATCGATTTCCATGGTACAGAAAGCAACTCCTTCTACGGAATGATTTCAGGTGCTCTAGGAAGCACTTCTGCCTAAAGATCTCTCTCCTACAGGTCTCAACTATTTAAAGCAATGGGAATCCTCTAAAAATAATAGGCAACCCATTTAACTACAAGCATGGCAGTTTTCATTAAAAGTTAAAATATACTTACTATAAAAAAATGAAAAAAAAATGTGATGTAACAGACCAAACCATCTCTATAATAAAGAGGGAGAGCCGGGCTCGGTGGCTCAGCCTGTAATCCCGTGCCTTTGGGAGGCTGAGGTGAGTGGATTGCCTGAGCCCGCGGGTTCGAGACCCGCCTGGGCAAGCGAGACCTCATCGCTACAATAAATAAAAAAATCAGCCGGGCGTGGTCGCGCACGC